>VDFB02058242.1:415328522-415345945 GCA_007258455.2 Sequoia sempervirens
AAAGTAAAAATAAAGGACACATCTGAGGATGAAAACCTCTTTGAGGCACCCAAGGATGTAGGGTTGGACATTCTTCCCATTAACCAAGAGAAGTAACCTATGCTTATTGAACAGTCTATGGAAGTCAACATTGGCATAGATGAAAATCCTAGAGTTGTCCCTTTGCAAAGCATCATTAACAAAAGTCAAAGTAGCCTTAGTTTAGTGCTTTTATTTGTGGAACAACAAGCTAATTTTGTTTGGTCCTTTTCCAACATGCTTGGGATAGATCATGAATTGGTGGTGTGGAATTTTCCATTATTTATTGACACTAAACCTATCAAAGAAGCTGGGAAGAGGCACCCACAAATTCTTTATTGGTCAGGGCAGTGAAAAGTTATTAGATGTTGGCTTTATCAGATCTATCAACTATGCAGAGTGGATCTCTAACCTTATTCCAGCGACAAAACCAATAGGTGGGATCTGCATTTGTACTAACTTTTGGGACTTGAATAAGGCATGTCCGAAGGGCGACTTTCCCCTACCAAAAATTGATATAATTGTGCACCTAACAGCAGGCTATGAGATGTTTTCCCTCATGGATGGATTCTTAGGGTAAAACCAATCAGAATAGCTCTTGAAGATCAACAAAAGACAACCTTCACATGTGCTTGGGGAACTTTCTATTGGAATGTCATGCCTTTTGGACTGAAAAATGTAGGGGCCAAATACCAACATGCTATGACAATGATTTTTCATGACCTTGTGCATACTCTTATGGAAGACTATGTAGATGAATTTCTAGAAAAATAATTGACACAAGGTGACCATTTGTGAGTCTTAGACAAAATTTTCAAAATACTGGAAGAGTACAAATTAAAATTGAATCCCAAGAAGTGTGTATTTGGAGTGACATAGGGAAAGCTCCTAGGCTATATTGTTTCCAAACAAGGCATCAAAGTTGACGACCAAATTAAAAGCTATAATAGACATGCCTCCACCCACCAACATAAGTCAACTACACACATTGCAAGGAAGACTCTAGTCTATCGGAAGATTCATTGCATAATTGGCTGACAAAATCCATGGATTCCAACACTTGTAAAGAAAGGTGTACCATTCATGTGGACAAATAAGTGTCAGGAAGCTTTCCAACAAATTAAGGATACCTCTCATCCTCTACATTTCAACAACTACATCCTCACTGGGGGCATTACTTGCTCAAAATGATGATGAAGGCCGTGAAAGAGAAATTTATTATATCAGTTGTACCTTGGTCGGTTATGAACTCAATTACAGTCCTATAGAATGTGCTTTTCTTGCAGTAGTTTTTGATACTCAATGACTTAGGAACTATATGATGAATCATCATACAAATCTTGTTGCCAAGATAGACCCATTGAAATATCTACTCAACAAGGCAGCCTTGATAGGACGACTAGCTAAATTGGTTATGATTCTTAGTGAGTATGACATTCAATATGTTGAGAGTAAAGCCATAAAAGGACAAGTCATCACTAACCAACTTGCAGATGCACAGACCAAAGTTGACCATCCATTAATCTCTGATTTTCTATATGAGTTTATATTCACTTTGGATAGGCCAGTGACATGGAAATTGTATTTCAATGGGTCTCACACAAATCATGGTTCAAGATTAGGCATATTATTTATCACCCCTCAAGGTGATACCATGCCCAAATTATTTAGAATTTTCTTCTAATGTACCAAAAACATAGTATAGTATGAGGCTCTTCTCATAGGATTTCGCATGGCAATCAAATGGAAAATCAAGATCCTTCAAGTATACGGTGATTCCCAACTATTAATCTGATAGGTCAATGATGATTATGACACTAAGGACAAAATTCTTACACCATATAAATGAATGGATGATAGTTTCAGATAATATTTTGACAACATCACCTTTTATCAGGTTCCTCACATTTAGAACAAAGTAACAAATTCCATTGCAGCCATTGGTTCTCTTTTGGATATCCCAAACAATGTGCCCCAATATGAGCTTTTGGTAGAAAAACTATTGATACTTACCTTCAACATCCTTGAGTCTAAGATGGTCTATAAACATAATGGTCCTAACTCCCCATGGTACCATGACATTTATGACTACCTCCATGACCACATCATTCCCCTTGACCTCTCCACCAACCAACGTAATACCTTTATCTGCAAAGCCTCTAAATATATCATCATTGATAATACTGTTTACCGATGAAGCCTTGAATATACCCTCTTGCGATCTCTCGATACCGACGAAGCACAACTGAATTTGTAGCAAAGCACATGAAGTTATATGTGGAGACCATTCTAGTGGTCGAAGCCTAGCCAAGAAGATCATGAGAATAGGATATTATTGGCCTACAATGGAATGAGATTCATATCACTTTTTCAAGAGATGTCGGTAATATCAAATTCATGGAGACTTGATACATGCACCAACATAGGAGTTACATTTTATAACATCACCATGGCCCTTCGCCCAATGGGGACTTGACCTCATAGGTAAGATCCATCCCACGTCATCCAATGGCCACAAATTCATCATCACAGTGACTGAATACTTTACTAAATGTATTGAATCCATTACCATGACATACATCACTAGAAAAAAAGTCTCAAAGTTCATCCTCAATTATATCATTTTCTGGTATGGTGCCCCTCATTCCATTATCACTGACAACAGTCATCCATTCAAGAACTAATAAGTTTTCCATCTTTGCAAAAAGTTCCATATACAACATCATTTCTCCACTCCATACTATCCACAAGGTAACAGCCGAGTTGAGACATCTAACAAATTTGTTATTAGAATCCTTAAAAATACTGTCAATGATGATGATCGTGGCTGGCACCTTCAACTTAACCTTGCCTTATGGTCCTACCGCACTAGTATCCATACTCCCATAGGAGCCACTCCATATTTACTATTCCTTGGTTATGAAGCCATCTTACCTATTGAGGTTGAATTACCTTCCCTGAGGGTATCCATGCAAGGGCAGATTGATGATGAAGAATACTGTGTATCCAAGCTACATGAGTTGGAACTTCTCGATGAACAAAGACAAAATGTATTGGTACATTTCCAAGCCTATCAGAATCATCTCCATCGTAGCTATAATAAGAAAATTTTGAACCGACACTTTGATGTTGGTGACTTGGTATTGTGTAAGGGGGAAATTGAGAAATGCAATAAGATAATCAATGTTAAATGAATTAAACACAATCTAATTCAAAACAAGGATTTAGATTCATACCCATTACTCATGAAATGAATGATATTGAATTACTAAATTCAATGAACTAAAAGAAAAGCAATCAAAGAACATACAAAGAATTCAATTAACTAAGGTCCTTACCCATCTCATGCCGAAGTGTATGTGCAATGATGTTGGATTGTTGTATCAAATGCAAAGCCTCCATTGATGCATAGAAAAAGCTTCAAATGTGTGTATGTTGATCGAAGATGTATGTAAAGTTTGTCAAGAAATTGGTTGTGATTACAACATTACTTCGTTGTGTAAAAGATGTCAATTCTCTGATCATTTTTTAGGAAGAAGATGATTATTAAATAGATTTTGTGTTTTGAGATGAACGATCAAGATCGCGTAGTAAAATATCCTGATCAACAGTTCAAAACCATTGAGAGGAATTAGATGGGAAGAATTAGTGGATTTTGATTATGTAACTAGTGCGATTGAAGAAATTAGTTTGAGTGTTTAGTAGAATTGAGGAAATCATGTTGAGCCTTTAGTGGGATTGAAGAACGGATGAATCGGTCGAGAAATAGATGGATCAGTCAGCCAATCAAAGTGAGCAATTAGAGGATCTTAATTTTCTCAATCATGAAAGTGGGTGAGGATAATTAATAAATTGATTTAATTAATTAATCCTTTTGAGTTGAACGTGCAAGTCATGTTTGACTTTTGCAAATAAAGTTGTATTTGTTTGTTTTGACCTTTTTGAATGATGTTTGAATAATTTATTCAATTATTCATGTTTAAGGGAAAGTGATTAAATTAAACTATTAAGTATTAATAATTTAATTGATTTAGGGGAATAAAGTGAGTTAGTGACATAATTAAATAATTGATGTTATTCAATTAATTAGGAAGAATAAAGTTAGATTGGGACTTTATTAAATAAATGAAATTTATTTAATTAGTCAAAAATGATGAAAAAATGAATTAATTAAATAAGTAATATTATTCAATTAATAGAGGAAATTAGGGTTTTTGATGTAAATGATGTGAAATGTAGTGATATTAGGTGATAATGTTGTTGATGGTGAGAAAATTTCATTTAGGATGTGCGATATGTGTTAGGTCATTTTTACATGTCTATATTTTTCCCCTCTTTGAGACAAAGTATTGGTTGCTTTGTTTCAAAGAATTCAATGTTAAGATCAAGATTTGAAAAAATTATATGCCTCATTGTGCCCCGGTGGTCAGCGGAAAGATGGTAGGACGTTGGGTTGCCCCCCTGAGAGGTTGGTCGAAAATATAAAATTTTCAGCTCGGGATCATGACAATGTTCTATTTCAGTTTAGATGCATAGAGGACGAAAAATTAAGTTTATAGGAAGCTCGTTGATAGTTCAGATGTTCCTGGGAACTCCTAATGTCAATCTAGGAAGGTTTCCTAGGTACAAAAATTAGGGTTTTGGGGGTTAAAATCTAGGTAATTAGGGTTCAAATTACCTCATTTGCATTCTGAAACTATAGTAATATCTTGCCTCTAGATTTTGTGATTTGTTGATTGTCAAGGAGCTATGGTGAGGATTTGAGGAGCCTCACATTGCAAGGATGTGGATTGTGAGTTTGGATGGCTTGTAGGCATCGATGCCCTAGTATGTACCCTTTCCTTTCACACTTTTGATTTATCATTTTTGTGTAATTAATGCATGAAAATTTTTTAGGCATAGGTGGCATTTTCATGTTTTTCATGCATTTGAATTGTTTTTACCACTTTTGATATTTATAATTAGACCGCTCTTGCATTTTCTACTCACACTTGCCATAGATGTTCGTAGTTGACATAGTTTTTCGCTTTTGTTTTCACATTTTATTAAAAGTTTTGCTTTTGACTTTTTTCAAATTAGATGGAAGCTCTTGTGATAAAATTTCACTTTTGAGATATATGTTCGCATTTGTTGTTTTTAGCACTTTTGATTTTCTAAATCGCAGTTGATAAAACAATGACCTCTTTTGACTATTTCTAACGCTTTTGATAGTAAAGTCACCATTTTTGACAAAAGTTGAATGCTTTTTCTTTGCATAGAATTTTGAGTCAGTTTATTTGCAATTTGAGGTTCTTTTAGTGTTTTTGTAACAAATTCTTAACATTGTGGGTTGAATTGTTATAGGTGGTTCTCAAACCATTGTACTCTAGGGAGTGACGACAGTGCGAGTTGTTCAATTTGATCGCACATTTTCACAAGTTGGAGCAATATGTTCTATATGTTGTAGGGTTGTGACACATATGTTACATGCCAACTATCATATGCCATCGAGCGATGATGAGTGCTCTTGTTGAGAGGTGGCACTTGAAGACATTTTCTTTTCACTTACCTACTGGCGAGGCCTCCATTACCTTGGAGGATGTATGGATAATTCTCCGTATTCCCATCCATGGAGAGCTTGTGACCTATTCCATACAACAGGGGACACGTGCTATGTTCTGAGTCCTTGGTGTGAGGTGTGTTCGGGTTTGGAAGGCAGAGATAGACCTGTATCCATTTGTTGGCAGTGTAGATCCCGTATCATTAGTTCTATGTGCTTTGGTCTCAAGGCCCTTCAGTCTTGATCAATGAGGCAAGTAGTTTCCCATTGGTTGGGGTGTTTGCATCGAGTAGATGTTTGAGCATGGCACTATATATGCATGGGGTGCATGTCTCCTTGTGCATTTATATAGAGATATGCATGAGGTCGCATATCGTGGAGGTATATCCATTTCTACTGGTGTGACTTTGTTTCATGTATGGGCATGGGAGCACATCCTAGTTACTAGGCCTGATGAAATTTTGGATCAGGATCCAAAGGATCCTTATTCATACAAATATGGTGATTTTCTACATTATATTTGGCTTGAGCATCTACCTTATTGGTGTCGTGGGATAGATTGCATGCCTCATTTTTTTTGGAGACCATGGTTGGGATGCAAGGCATGGCATGATGACTAGGATCAGCTCCCATTTTGTAGATAGATATCGTGGTTGATCGGCCATGTTCATTCTTTGCTTGAGCGGTATCTATCTAATAGGGTTTGTCGCCAGTTTGGCGAGAGATAGGGTCGGTTCGTAGATGAGTATCAAGCACATTTTGGAAATACTACCTGAGAGGTATAAGTATGGGGTTTACAAGTTGATTAGGATGTAGCTATTGCAAAGCCTTTTTCTACATCAAAAAGGATTTTTAAAGATAGAAAGCCTCTATGCAAAGCAAAAGCAACTCATGAGTAACTTATATCAAATTTATATCCATCATCCAATATTTCTTCTAACAACATCCATCTTGTATCACAGTAACATTAGCACCACATCCATCCTACATCCACCATCTCATTAGTACATATCATGATGATAGTAAAGCAATAAAAACATCATGTATCATGTATAATCAACATCCATCATATATCAACATCAATCACATACATACTAAAGCATCATATATAATAAGATATGATATCACCATCCATCCACACCATATGCATACATCAGAAAAGTACAAAAACATGTATAAATAATAAATCATCATCTATAATCATCTCATAGATCCATAATGAAGTGAAATCGAAGCATATATATCTCATATATATCATCATCAAAAATGAAAATGTCAGGTACATCATCATATCAACATGTGTGATATCATAATACAAAAAAATACATATATACAAGGTATTAGTTAGGCCGATGAATGTATATACAAAATCATGTCTACAATATAATTTTTTGAACAATAAACAACATAAAGATCAAGAAAAAATAACTCCTACTGCCCCGCCGGAGGTGGAGATCTCTGATGGCTCTAGTGTGGAGAAGGTTGTGGCATAGTTGTAGGCTGATTGGGATGTCTCACTAACTGGTCACTAGAATCAACTGCAACAGTGGTTGTGCTAGTCTCACCAAACTTGGGACGTCTTTGTGCTCTAGGAATGGTAGCCTCATACAATGTTTGATAGTAAGTAGCCTCCCTCATATACTGATCTTGCTCTGCTCTAAGAGAATCATGCTTTGACTAGAGGGTATCCCTCTTAGTTTTAATGACCTACACCTATGCCTCGGCAACAAGACAATGCCTAGTCTAAGTATCCCACTGCTACCTAAAGCCATCTCGCTCCTACTTAGTTGTATCTCTCTCTATAGTTAGAGTAACAACCTGATCCTTTGTGGCCTATCACCACATAATCTTTACCTCTCTAGCAGTCATCAACTAGACTATCTAAGCCATCATTGATGCATCACCAGGTGGTGGAGGAGGACTTGGAACCTGTGCCTGATCTTGTTGCATAGGATCATCCTGCCCATCCTGCCTAGCTCTATCAAGCTACTCAACAACAATATGAACTCACTGTCACTCACCATGGCGATTAGTAATCACTACTCTACCCATTGATTCCCTGGTATGTACCCTTTCACATTTTTGTGTAATTAATGCATGAAAAAATTTTAGGCGTAGGCGGTAATTTCATGCTTTTCACACATTTGAATCATTTTTATTGCCTTTTCTATTTATAACTAGACTGCTCTTGCATTTTCTACTCATACTTACCATAGATGTTTGCAATTGACATATTTTTTCGCTTATGTTTTCGCATTTGCTTAAAATTTCTTATTTTGAAAATTTTCAAATTAGATGGTCACTCTTGTGATAAAATTTCACTTTTGAGATATGTGTCTGCATTTGCTATTTTTAGCACTTTTGATTTTCTGAACTGCAGTTGACAAAATAGTGACCGATTTTGACTGCTTCTAACGCTTTTGATAGTAAAGTCGCTGCTTTTGAAAAAAGGTGATCGCTTTTGCTTTGCATAGAATCTTGAGTCAATTTGTTTGTAATTTGAGGTTCATTTCATGTTTTCGTAGCAAATTTTTAACATCATGGGTTGAATTGTTGTAGGCAGTTCTCAAACTGTTGTACTCTAGGGAGTGACATCTGCACGAGCTATTCAATTTTATCATAGGTTTTCATGTGCCAAAGTGAGATGTTCTAGATGTTGTAGGGTTGTGACACATTTGTTACATGTCAACTATCAGATTACATGGAGAAATGATGTCTGCTCTTGTTGAGAGGTGGCAATCGAAGACATCATCTTTTTACTTACCTACTGGCAAGGCCTCCATTACCTTAGAGGATGTATGGAGGATTATTCACATTCTGATCTATGGAGAGCTTTTGACCTATCTCGTACAATAGTGGACATGTGTTATGTGTCGAGTCCTTAGTGTGAGGCGTGTTCAAATTTAGGAGGCAGAGATAGGCCTGTCTTCATTTGTAGATCTCGTCTCATTGGTTCTATGTGCTTTGGTCTCAGAGCTCATCATTCCTAATCAACGAGGAAAGGAGTTTCTCATTGGTTGGGGTGTGTGCATCAATTAGATATTCGAGCATGGCACTAGATATGCATGGGGCCCATGTCTCCTTGCGCATTTATATAGAGATATGCATGAGGTCGCGTATCATGGAGGTAGATCCATTTCTGCTAGGATAACTTTGCTTCATGTATGGGCATGGGAGAACATCTCAATTACCAGGATTGATGGCATTTTGGATTGGGATCTAGAGGATCCTTATTCATACAAATATGGTGATTTTCTACATTATACCTAGCCCAAACAACTACCTTATTGGCATCGTGTGATAGATGACATGCTTAGTTTTGTTTAGAGACTATGGTTGGGATGTGAGGCATGGAATGATGACTAGAATCATCTCCCATTTTGTAGATAGACATGGTGGTTGATTAGTCATGTTTTTTCTTTTCTTGAGTAGTATCTACCTAATAGGGTTTGTCACCATTTTGGCGAGAGATAGGGTCGATTCACAGATGAGTATCAAGCACTTTTCGGCAAGACTACCTAAGAGGTCTTGGTATGGATTTTACAAGCTAATTGGGATTCATCTATTGTGGATTTTAGAGCAAATGTTCCATTCAGATGGGGGTAGCCAGTTAAACTTGTAGATCTTGGGACTACCCCTGATTATGATTAGTGGTGGGCTCGGCGTATTCCTTTGAGGTTTACATATTATGTTGGGGATATGCTAGCAGTGGTTTGAGCAAGGATTACTAATTTCCATGGTGAGCAACAATGAGTTCAATTTTTTATTGAGCAGCTTGACAGAGCTAGGTAGGATGGACAAGATGATATTATGTAGAAGGATCAGGCATAGGTTTTGAGTCCTCCTCCACCACCTAGTGATGTAGCAATGGTGGCTCAGATAGTCCAGTTGACAACTGCTAGAGATGCAAATATTGTGTTTCAATAAGCCACGGAGGCTCAAGTTGTTACTCTAACTGCGGAAAGAGACACAACTAGGTAGGAGCAAGATGGATTTAGGCAGCATCGAGATACTAAGACTGGGTGTTGTCTTATTGTTGAGGCACAGTTGCAGGTCATTATAGCTGAGAGGGATACCCTCTAGTTAGAGTGTGATGCTCTCAGAGTAGAGGGAGATTAGTATATGAGAGAGGTCACCTACTATCAAACATTGTATGAGGCTACCATTCCTAGAGCACAGTGACATCCCAGGTTTGGTGAAACTAGCACAACCATTGTTGCATCTGATTCTAGTGACCAGTCAGTGAGATAGGCTGATCAGCCTATAGTTATGCCACATCCCTCTTTACACTAGAGCCATGACCATTAGAGATCTCCACCTCTGGCAAGGCAGTAGAAGTTATTTGTTCTTGATCTTTATGCTATTTATTTCAGAGATTTATATTGTAGACATGATTTTGTATATACATTCATCGGCCTAGCTAATACCTTGTATATATGTATTTTTTTGTATTATGATATCACACATGTTGATATGATGATGTACCTGACATTTTCATTTTTGATGATGATATATGAGATATATATTCTTTGATTCGGCTTCATTATGGATCTATGAGATGATTATGGATGATGATATATTATTTATATACATGTTTTTGTACCTTTTTGATGTATGCATATGATGTGGATGGATGGTGATATCATATCTTATTATATATGATGCTTTATTATGTATATGATTGATGTTGATATATGATGGATGTTGATTATACATGATACATGATGTTTTATTGCTTTATTATCATTATGATATGTACTGATGAGATGGTGGATGCAGGATGGATGTGGTGCTAATGTTATTGTGATACAAGATGGGTGTTGTTTGTTAGAAGAAATGTTGGATGATGGAAAGAAATTTGATGGTGTTAGTTATTGATGAGTTGTTTTTGCTTTGCATAGAGGCTTTTTATCTTTAACAATCCTTTTTGATGTAGCAAACAGACATGATGCACCAAGGTATTAATAACCAGGGTGGCTTTGTATCCATTGCATGGACTTTGACTTAGCATACAAAGAATATTCTTGCTCATACCAGACATACAGAAATCTTGTTAGGATATATGGTGGAGTTTTGTTAAAACTTTTCGGACCAGTTACACAAAGAGGTATGAAATACCTAACATGCAACTACTACACGAATTGTCTCGAAACAAATTTCATACACCAAAAAAAGCAAGTGTTCATTGTGGTAGTATCAAAAAAACATCTTACAAACATAACTAACAAAATGACTATTAATACCATAATTCCTTCTCTAAATCCTTATGGACATCTTTGAGAGATCCTGGGTATATGGTATTACAATAAATCAAAAATATAAGACTACAAAAAGATAAACAATGTTGCAGTATCACTTGCCATATATTTTTTGAGGTTTCAAGTTGCTATCTAGTGTTGATCATGTCTATCATAGGAATGGATCCGTTAAGACATATCTCAGGATGTTGTTGGTGAATTGTCAATAGATAGGTAGGTAACACTTTGGCGTTGATTTCACTTGATAGTTGTAAAATTGTTTCGATCTTCTCTTTGGAATTTTTTATTTTGATGCTTGTTTTGTTTGTTGTTTGCATCCTCAAAGTGTGAGTGTGATGATTTTTTTATTATGGATGACCAATTTATTGCGGTTGGTGATGATGGAGGTAGGACCTTTTTGATTTTTTGAGTGTATATGATGTTTTTATTTTTTTAAGGGAATAACCTAGGGCTTCAGGGGCTCATCAAAGATAAGTCATGCCTACATTGTACACGTAGAGGCTCGTACTTCACTTGGTTGGATATGAACATGTTTTTTATCTTTTCTATTTTTTGAATTTTGAATTTTTTGACTTAGTTGAAAGAAAGCATGATAAATACCTAAGGGGATTGACCTAAGGCCTCAGGAGCTAATAAGCCTTTCCTATGTTGTACACGCAGAGACCATGTAGTTCAACTAGTGTTGACTCAAAGCATAACATCTTTTTTGGATTTTGATGCTTTTGACTTTGTTTTGATTTCATCTATTTTTTGGATGTTTTTTATTTTGATGTTTTCCACCATGATGGGGTGCATAAGTATCTAGTCCACTACTAGTCTCAGGAAGTTTCCCCTAGTTTAAGATAAGATCACCTTCACTAAGGGATACAGATGTTGATTGTGCAACAAGGTTCAACACTTGATCAGTTATCAATCCATGGTTGGACACATGTTTTATTATGGGATGAATGGGTGGATGCTTCAGATAGTGTTGATAGATAATGATACAGGTCTTATTCAATTGTAGTGCCTATATGCCAAGTTTTCACTACGGTACCTATTCTAGAAGTGTCACAAAGTGGTTTTCACTTAAAGAACATTTTATTTCTCTTTACTGTTTTTATTGCTTTTTTTTTTGCTTAATTAATTTTTTAATTTTATTTTTTATATTTTTACCCTTTTTCCTAGGGTATTTTGATGTGTTTCAAGTATAGAACTTCTTAAGTTGGTTGTTGTTCATTGGTTCAGTTAAAGGTTCTCCTTCAAGATTATCCAATTGATAAGCTCTAGAGCCATAACTTTTATGTGATGATTAACAAACCTAACCAGTTGGGTTCAAACTTACCTTTACCATCTTGATTCAATTGTACCTTTTGATTCTCTTTGAGTACCAAGTGACCAATCTGAGAGTTTATGTTTTTTATCCTTTTATTGTAGCATTTTTTATTTGATTTTGATAAACCTGCAAATGGTTTAACATGCTCAAATTCATTTCATCTAGGAGTTCCAACTCATTTAATTTGGACACCTGATACTCTTCATTGTTGACCATGCCTTGCAGTGATATTCATAGTGGGGAGATTTTGACTTCAATAGGTAAAACAACTTCAGATCCGTAGACAAATGAAAATGGTGTGGCACTTGTAGGTGTACGGATACTAGTTCAGTAAGCCCATAGGGCTAGGTTTAGTTGTAGATTCCAATCATGGTTGGTTTCATTAACAGTCTTTTTTAGTATATTCAAGATGGTTTTGTTAGACGCTTCGGCCTGACCATTTCCTTGGGAGTAGTAGGGAATGGAGAATATGTGGTGGATAGAGAACTTGGAAGAAAGCTCTTTGACATCTTGGTTCTTGAACAAGGTCCCATTGTCTGTTATGATGGTTTGGGGAATTCCATCTCAACATATCAAATAATTGAAGATGAACTTTGATATATATTTACCGGTGATGTAGGTTAATGGAATTGCTTCTATCCACTTTGTGAAGTATTTAGTTGCAGTAATAATGAACTTATGCCCATTTGCTGAAGTAGAGAGATCTTACCTACCAAGTCTAATCCCCACTATAAAAAATTCCATGTTGTTGTGATAGGTCTTAGCTCCTATGTTGGTATATGAATGAGGTCACTATGCTTCTGACATTGGTGACATTTTTTGGTGTAGCCAATAGCTTCTCACTCCATAGAGGGCCAATAGTATCCTATTCTTAGTAACTTTTGTGTTGGGTTAGTTCCACTAGATTGGGAAGCACAAACACCTTCATTTACCTCTTTTAGGTTGGTTTGTGCTTCTTCTACGTCAAGACATCAGAGTAAAGTACCCTCTAAACTTTAACAATATAAGGTGTCTCCTAGGACTGTGAATTGGGAAGCCCTATGGACAAAGGTTTTCTTTTGGGTGGTTTTCAAGTGAGGGGGTATGATACCATGTTGGATATAGTCAAATTTATCATGGTACCATGGTGAGTTAGGACCAACAAAAACACACACTAGTTCTAATTTCAAGATATCAAATGTCGGTACCAACAATTGCTCCACTAGGAATTCATACTTAGAAATGTTCTAAGGAATATCGAGAAGTGAACCTATTTTTTTCATTGTGTCGGTTACTCTATTGTTGATCTAAGGAACCTATTCAAAGTTGATGGTGACAAAATATTTCTTGAAACTATCCACCATTCTCTTATATGGCATCATCTTGTCATCCTTTGTTTAATACTCATCATTTACTTATCTGATTACTAGTTGAGAGTCTCCATAAACTTGCAGTTCTTTTATCCTCCATTCGATAGCCATTTTTAGTCCTATGATTAGTGATTCATACTCTAAGATGATATTTGTGCATGGGAAAGAAATTTTGTAAGCCTTAGGTATGGTGAGTGTGGGACCTATCAAAATACAAGGTCCAATGGCTTGTTTTTTCTATTAGTAATATACTTTCATCTAGGAAGTTTGTTGTGAGAGGTTAGTGATCTTCTATTAGTACTTTTGCTAGTTTATCTACTATGATCTATCCTTTGATGGATCTCCTATATACATACTCTATGTCAAACTCTCTCAGTATCATCACCCATTTAGCAATCCTACATGTTAGAGCTGATTTTGCAAATACGTACTTTAGTGGATTTACTTTTGAGATCAACTTTAGTTTTCTATTCAATATATAGTGTCTCAATTTCTATGTCACAAAGATGACAGAGAGAAATGCTCTTTCTATAGGAAAATAATTCAATTTGTATCCCACCAATGTTTAGCTAATGCAGTAGACCATTCTTTCCTTGTTTTTATCATCTAGTTGTGCTAAGAGAGCTCCTAATGATACTTGTGTTGTAGATAAATAGAGTATCATTTCTTTATCTAGAATAGGTGGAATTAAGACTAGAGGAGTGAGTAGATACTCCTTGACTTGGTGGAATGCTTAATCACATCTACCATCCCACTTGAATGTGATGTCTTTGTGTAGGAGATGGGTAAAGGGGTGACACTTCCTAATAATTACACGATGAATCACCTGATGGATTGTAGTTTCCCCTGTAAAATTTTGAGCTACTTTAATATCTTTGGGGGGTCATCTCTTGTATATCTTTTACTTTGGTAGGATCTAATTCGATACCTCTTCTTGAGACTATGTACCTTGGTAGTTTTTTGGATGTTACTTCGAATACACACTTTTTTGGATTGAGCCTCAAGCTATACTATTCGATTATGTAAAACACTTTTGCAAGGTTGTTCAAATGGTCCTCTCTTTTGATGGAATTTTCTAGTATGGCATCCACATAATCATCCATAATTGTATGCAGCATATCAAGAAAGATTGCAATCATTGCTCACGAATAGGTCATTTCTACATTCTTTAGACTGAATGGCATGAAATTCCAGCAGAAGGTCCCCCATGCACAAGTAAATTTTTTTTTATGTTGATCATCAGGAGATATATTTATATGATTATATCCATAGAAGCCATCCATTAGTGACAACATTTCTTTCCCTATCGTTAGATCTATAATCATATCAATGCTTGGAAGAGGGAAGTCATCTTTTGTAGAAGCTTTGTTTAGATCTTGAAAGTTCATGTAGATTCTTATGCCCACAATGGGCTTTGACACAGGTACTAGACTTGAGATCCATTTTGGATAATCAATTGGTCTAATGAAGCCTACATCTAGAAATTTCTTTAGTTCTAATTTTACCAAAAGTGATATTTGGGGATGCATCTTTCATAACTTCTACTTGATAGGTTTAGCTCCAAGGAATATGGTTAGGTGGTGTACGGCCAATGTTGGATCTATCCCTGGCATGTCTCTAGACGTCCATGCGAAGTTTATCTTTCTTTCATTGATGAATACTAAGAAGTTCACTTTTTCCTCAAGATCAAGTGACACTGCATGGTATGTGATTTTGGGTGCTTTTTTGTGCCAACATTGATAGATTTTGCTTCTTCAACTAGGAGTGTCAACTTCTCTTGATATTCAAAAATGGGGAGATTGAATCCTCCATCCTTGGGTGCCTCGGGGAGGATTTCACCCTTAGATTCATCCTTTATTTTTCTCTTTCAGGATCCGATAGAGCCACATCATGGTTTTCCCTAAGGGATCTCATGTTGTTTTTTACATTGTCTTTTTCAAATTTTCAACTAGAGGGAACAATCTCCCCTCTGAAATATGCTTGTTTTTTGAGTTCCATGACAAACCCTTCTTTACGGTCTCCTGATGGTATATCAGTTTGAAGCCCCATAAACTCTACAATAGCTTCATCATTTTGGAATTGATCCAAAATAGGCATATGGTGTTGTTGGTCCCAATCTATTAACTACGGGTAGAAAAGGGGTAGGCTATCATCCTTATTTGCAAAGCTCATGGAAGTTGTCGAAATGGTCAATATGGCTTTGGCATCATTCTCCCATTGGGTATCTAGGTCATAAGGAGAATCCCATTCATACTGGGTAGAGTCTATTTCATAAGTATAGTCTTTTGAATGTAGGTTTTCTGTCCGAATAGGAAATATAATTTCTATGCTAAATCTTCAAATAAGTCCTCAATGGGTAAATTAGTGTCCTGTGAAGATGGTATATATTTTGATGTCTTAACATTAGTAGAAGGAGCTCTTTCTTAAAAATAGGGTACATCCAAAGGTTTGAGTAACCACGCCTATCAAACCATAGCCTAGTCCCATGTTTTTCTTTCTTTGTTCTACTATAATAGGTTCATGTCTACCTTTTTTATGTCACCCAAGGCCACCTTTTCCAATGTATCCCATTTATTTAGCTAGTTGATACCCTTTACTACTAGGATCAATTAGAAGGGATTGTAGTTGTTCTGGTTCTTTTTGGTCTTCTTTGTAGATCATTGGTGAAAGGTCCTCTTTGAATATCTCCTCATACTTTATATCTCCCCACTTGGTAAAGATCATGGGTTTGGCTACCATTTTTACTGCTTGAACATTTTTGATATCCTTAGGCCCTCCATAAAATTTTGGTGTTGGGGGAAGCGTTTCTCAGAAAAGACTAAATGATATTTCTCTAGTATTTCCTTATGGGCAAGTGATAATCTCAACAACTCTAGGATGGAGATCAAAGTGGGAGTCTTCTTCAATTGTTCCACAATACTATAGTCATTGGATGACTTAGTTGTGGGTTTAGGTGGGGCTCCTTATATTTTGACTTTCCCTCGATAGGTAGTTACGTTACATTTTGGGTCCCTTCCTCGTATAGTTAACACATTGACCCTAGTGTCATCTGCTTGGGAGAGGGTACCTAGGATGGTGTCACCATAGGTGTAGTTGGTGTTGTGATAGTCTTTTTCTTTCCATTTTTCATTTTTCTTAGCATGGTTCAGAATTGGATTCGTGTAGATTTGGAGGTCTTTGTTTCCAAGACGGTGTTTGATATCAGCTTCTCCTTTGTCAATCAATTCTTGTATTATATGTGTCTCATGCAATTATTCATCATATCTCCCTTGATCTTGTGGAACTCACATAAGTCCTCATTGTACCATGGTGTTTTAAAACTTGTCTCTTCATAGTTTGGACGCTCATTGACTTTGAAGAGGTTTTTTTGAACTAATTTGTGCATGATTGTCTCAAGTGTTTCTCCTAATTGAGTAAAATTCCTCCTTGGTTGGTCATATTGTCTTCATTGTCCTCCCTGATTCTTTTGTTGGTTATTTGATTGATTATTTTGGGGATAGGTGAGTTGATTGTTTTGTACATTGTTGGGAGCATAACTCATTTGTGCCACTTGGGGTTTTTTTTTGTAGTACATTGGGATTTTGTACATTCCATATAGCTTTAGCATCAACTACTCCATCATTTGTAACATTTTTGTTCTTGGCCAAAATATTGGGTTTCTCATTCGAACTAGAAGATTTTTCTTTTGTGTTGTTTAGTTTTATGACCCCTTGTTATGAGATCTCTTTCTATGTGTAGTTCCTTTGTAATAGTCTCTTCAAAGTTATTGGGGCATAACATAGTGAGTTGGCAATTGATCTCCACTTGGATGTTGGAAACAAAGATATCCACTAGTTCTTTGTTGGGAATAGTCCACTTGCACCTACCAACTTTATGTCTCCATCTTTGTAGGTAGGATGAAAAGGATTCTCCTTGGATTTGTTTAATCTTTTAGAGGTTATTGA
>VDFB02058242.1:415346045-415385745 GCA_007258455.2 Sequoia sempervirens
TTTATCTTCATTAATCCTTTGACCAGAAGCAACAAGATAGATATCCAAAGCCTTGTGCAAATTTGTAGCTTCTCTGATCTTAGCCATACCCATCAAGGTAGTATCATTCACAAATTTCAGGTGAGATTGAGGAGGCAAACCATTTCCCCACCCCCATCCCTAGATAAAACCCAACTCCACATTACATTTCACCAGTCTCCCTAGGCCTTCAACAGTAAGAACAAATAAATAAGTAGAGGATCCTCTTGACGAAGGCCTCTAGAAGCACTAAAAAGAGAAGGCTCACCATTTATCAACACCGAGAAAGAAGTGGAAGTAACACAACACATAACCCACTAGACCCACTCCTCAGCAAAACCAAAAGCAATAAGAATTTTTCGCAAGAAGGACCACTTCACTCTATCATAGGCCTTTGTCATATCTAGCTTGATGAACATAGCCTTTTCTTTCGAGGATTCCATAGAATGAATGGTCTCAGTAGCAATGGCTACCCCATCTAGAATTTTTTGATCCTCCACAAAACCACTTTGTTCCTCAGAGACAAGCCCTCTAAGCCATTGCTTCAACCTTTCAACAATCATCTTGGAAATGATTTTATAAACCACATTACAAAGGGAAATGGGTCAAAATTGACTCACACGATCCGCCCCCTCACATTTGGAAATGAGAGCAAGGAATGTAGAGTTTAAATCCCACAACATCTTCTTATTCCTTTGAGACTCATGAACCACCTCCAAAAGGTCCAGCTTAATGATATCCCAAATTTCTTGATAATATTCAACTGAAAAGCCATTAGGGCCCGGGGCTTTCCCTTTCTTCATCTGGAAAACAATAGCCTCTAATTCCTCCAGTGAGATTTTTCCCAAAAGATGCTCATTCATATCCCCAATGACCAAAGAGGGGATACAAGATAGAACTTGGTTTTCTTCCGCCAAACCATCTTGAGAATCCTCTCTAAATAATGAAGCAAAGAACTGTGAAGCTTCTCTAGACATATCTTGCAAAGAAGATAAATACTCACCCTTGTCATTCACAAGAATAGGCATAGAATTACCATGTCTCTTGGCTTTCACCAAGTTGAAGAAGAAAGCGGTGTTTCTATTTGATGTAGGGGCATCCAGAAGTCCTCAAAAAATTGAGGCAGTTGATAGTGGAGTTACAAAATTGTAGAGTACCAGATTATTGTACTTGATTGCTAGAGGCTATGGATTAAAGGGTTTATCATTGAGGATACCTAGTTTAACCATGTTAAGTTTTAGAGATCCGCATGAAGGATCGATCGAGTTGTGAAGCTCTGTGTGTTAACAATTGTTCGATTGTTCCAGTTGGTGTTCCTGAGGAAAGATGATGTGATTCCAGCATGTGGAGTTGGTGTGGATGTTTTTGTGGTGATTCGTGAGGCTCATGGATGTTTCCATATTGTGTGTTGTTGGTCCACATTGATCTGTGTGCCCGCGATTGGTGATTTTCTTTTGTGAGGTCAATTTTACCTTGTTCTTGGCCGACAAGGCATTGTGGTGTGTTGTGGATCTTCGAGGAATAATTTAGAAGGTGTTTTCATGATCGACGATGTTGTTTTGGGTCCTGGATTTGTTGTGGCCGACCTTGGTTGATTCGCATTGTAATTTTTTATTGTTTGTGGCTGGCCTATTTGAGTCTACAAGTTATATTATTAGTCGTTGTAATTGGGCCGACTTGTTAAGGGTTAAACAATGCGCGAATGATATAAATATAAGCGAGAGGATTTGTTATGCGAGACAAAAAGGAGATAGATCGACAAGGTGCTCAATAATACGAAGTATGAAGCATGGTGATGAATTATTCTAATTCAGAAGAATCTTAGAGCAGAGAGAGTGTGGAGCAAGAAAAGGAGTTGATGGAAAATTGTTGTTGTATGAATTATTTGTAACTCCTGGGTTGCAGCCTATAATCTATGAAGCCCGAGAGGCATATGTAATTGTGTTTTGAGATTTAATATAATGTGGATGAGCTTTGAAGGCTGGTTTTTTCCCTGTTAGGGTTTTCCCGGGATATATCTTGTGTCCATTGTTCATGAATGTCTTTTATCTTTCTATGGATTAACTATTAAATTCCATTGCATATTTGTTGTGATCATGGAGTTAGTAATTTAGGCTGCAAGGCTGGACAGTCCTTAATTGGATCCTCCTACCTTGACTACATCAAATGGTATCAGAGTTGGATGCAAGTTTGATTGTGGATTTGTTGGGAAGGAAGACGGCGTTGAAAGAAGTGTGAAACCCTAGAAGGAGATCAAGGCAAGAATTGGTGGTTTATCTAATTTGTTTCAATGGGGAAGAGTGGGAAGAGAATGAAGAAGGAAAATGAAACCCTAATAAGTGAAATGGGTACTTTGGAAGAAGAATTGTGTGAAAGAAAGAAGTGTAATGTAGAATTAATGGAGAGAATGAAAGAACTAGAAGGAGACAGGTATGATGCTCTTGAAGAAGAACTAAAAAATTTCAAAAGGAGAAATAAAGAACTAGAAGCATAGCTAGATATGTTTGAAGATCTGAAAAAGGATTTTGCAGAAGGATTCAAGTTGTTTGAAAGGGTGGAAAAGAGGAACAGAGATCTAGAGGAAAGTTTGAAAGAGCTGAACAAGGAGAAAAAATTGCAGAAGAAGGAGATATCTAGCTTGAAGGAACATGTTGATCAGTTGGAGCAGTCACTTATTGCATGCTAGAAGGAGAATGAGAATTTGAGATCTAAACCTAAAGTGCATGATGTTTCATGTGATACTAATGATTTGTGCGATGTTGCAGAAGTTTCTTTAGGTGAAGTTGAAGGTAACAAGGTAATGAAGCCTGCAATTGTTGGTGATGGTATTGGTTTCAAAATCATGCAAAGAATGGGATATGAAGGAAAAGGATTGGGAAAGCAACAACAAGGAATTACAGAACCTATTGAACCAATAATGAGATCTAAAAGTGAAGGCCTTGGATATGACAGAGGTAAGAATGTTATTGCAAGTTTGAATCAGGGAAGAAAAAGTATGTATTGTTCACATTGTAATAGGCATGGACATGAAAAGGAATTGTGTTGGGATCTATATCCTTGTAATTTATGTGGATTAAGGAATCATTCTGAAAAGATGTGTTGGGATAAGATGAGAAGGAGAAAGCCTATGACAAATTGTAAGCAGATGAATTATGGATGGATTGATGGAGCTAAATGGAAACATGTTACTTGAATTCTTAGAAGATCATACAGATGGAAGAACTCATGTTGGAGGAAAAGAGGGATCAAGATGGAGAGAAAGAAGACCTTATGCAGAGCATAGAAGAATTTGGAGGAAGAAAGAATCAAGTGCTTAGTGTCATCAAGAACCTAATGAAAGAGAAGCAGTAAAAGATGTAGAGATAGTTTGTGTAGATGAAGAAGAGACTAAATTAGTTTATGCAGAGGAAGGGGAACCTTTGGAGGAATCATATTCATAGAACTAGAAGAGGGTGAAGCATTGATCTTAAGGAGATATTTTATGTACCAGAGTGAAGTAAATGTGAATGAGGAAATAGAAGAAGACAATGATCTTGAGGAAACTTGTGGAGAAGGCTTGCTCAGACTGCCGACCAATGAGGTAGTGCAAGGCTTGCAAGTAGATTGTCAAACCTTGACCATGACAAAATGAAGAGCTGGAGGTAACTTGCACGGTGGGCTTGCTTAGATCGTCGACCAGTGAGGTAGTGCAAGGCCTATAAGTAGAACGTCGAACAAATTAGAAGAACTCGAGGAAATTTTGTAGGGTGGACTTGAACAGAACACCGAACTTGAGGCAGTTGCAAGTACCTGTGGACAGATTGCCAAACTAATTTAAGGAGACAATATTGGATTTGATACAGTATAGACCAAAGTGAAGAGGCTCACTTTTCAATAAACCCCGAGAGTCTGATGCAGGGGCATCCGGAAGTCCTTAGAAAATTGAGGTAGTTGACAATGGAGTTGCAGAATTGTAGAGTACCAAATTATTGTACCTGATTGCTAGAGGCTATGGATTAAAGGGTTTGTCATTGAGGATACCTAGTTTAACCATTTTAAGTTTTAGAGATCTGCATGAAGGATTGATCGAGTTGTGAAGGTCTGTGTGTTGAAAGTTGTTCAGTTATTCCAATTAGTGTTCCTGAGGGAAGATGATGTGATTCTAGTATGTGGAGTTGTTGTGGAAATTTTTGTGGTGATTTGTGAGGCTTGTGGATGTTTCCAGATCGTGTGTTGTTGGTCCACATTGATCTATGTTCCCACGATTGGTGATTTTCTTTTGTGAGGTCAATTTTACCTTGTTCTTGGATGATAGGGCATTGTGGCATGTTGTGGATCTTCGAGGAATAATTTAGAAGGTGTTTTCATGATCGAGGATGTTGTTCTGGGTCCTAGCTTTGTTGTGGTAGACCTTGGTTGATTCACATTATAATTTGTTATTGTTTGTGGCCAACCTATTTGGGTTTGCACGTTATATTATTAGCCGTTGTAATTGGGCTGAATTATTAAGGGTTAAATGATGCAAAGATGATATAAATATAAGTGAGAGGATTTGTTATGGGAGACAGATCGACAAGGTGCTTGATAATATGAAGTATGAAGCACAGTGATGAAGTATTCTAATCTGGAAGAATCTCAGAGCAGAGAGAGTGTGGAGCAGGAAAAGGAGTCGATGGAAAATTGTTGTTGTATGAATTATTTGTAACTCCTAGGTTGTGGCCTAGAATCTGTGAAGCCTGAGAGGCATATGTAATTGTGCTTTGAGATTTAATATAATGTGGATGAGCTTTGAAGGCTGGGTTTTTCCCTATTAGGGTTTTCCCAGGATATATCTTGTGTTCAGTGTTCATGAATGTCTTTTATCTTTCTATGGATTAACTGTTAAATTTTGTTGCATATATGTTGTGATCATGGGGTTAGTAATTTAAGCTGCAAGATTGGACAGTCCTTAATTGGATCCTCCTACCTTGACTGCATCACTATCTCCCTCATGTAACCACTCAACTCGAGCCTTTTGTTTCAAATAAATTTCCTTGCGCAACTCACAATCTTCCAAAGCTTTCAAAGCCCTTGCCTCCTCCTTGAGTAAATCCTTAGAAAGACCAAACTCCCTTATCTCCTGAGTGATGAAATCCAAGTTAGCTTGAGTTGCAACCTTAGCATGAAAATATTGCCAAACAACTACCTATTCCACCTTTTGAGTTGATATTTTACATATTGCAACAATTTGGAAAAAGAATACATAGCAGTACCATGAGTAGGTCTTCCCCTCCTCCACCATTCAGCCACATGCTCCTGCAAAGAAGAATCTCTTAACCACATAAGTTGGAACTTGAAAGAGGGGGACTGAGCAACATGAGCCGAAGTAGCAGATAAATTAATAGGCCAGTGATCCAAGCCCCTCCAATCCAAAATATCAGAGAAAGTAGACCACCATCCACCAACCCAAAAATAAGAAACCAAGAAACAGTCAAGTCTCTCAGCAATACAACTCTCTCCCAATCTCCTATTGTTCCAAGTAAATTGACCATTACAAGGCTTAATGTCAACCAGATTAAATGAAAAAATGTTATCACAAAAAAGGAAAGAAAAGGGCTCCAATCTTGCAATACCACCCTTCTCATCCAACTCAATAATGGCATTGAAATCACCTACAATAATGCAAGGGAACAAAGGAGCAAGGCTCCGAATGAAATTAATATGAGACCACAATAATTTTTTACCAGGAAAATCAATAGGCACGTAGCTTTTTGAAAGAAGAATAGTTTCCCAAAACTCCAGAATCAAAGCAACCACAAAGATGGAAGACTTGGAAGACATCCACCAAAGAGGATGAATCTTCAATGGGTTCCACAGGTAAGCCACACCCCTACACTACCATGAGCCTCAATACACTGGCAACCTCCTTGCTCCCACAACTTAGAAAACAACCAATCATACCTTCAATAGTTAACTTAGTCTCCTATAAAAAAAATTAGGAAAATGAGTTCTCAGCAAATCATAAACAACTTTTTATCGAGGGCCATTGTTCAAGCCCCTTACATTCCAAGAGAGGATGATCATTTGGAGGGTTAGAAAAATGGGAATCTGGGGTCTTAACAGACCCAGACTCCACCAAAGTCTCCCTAATAATCTTTATTTTTTCCAAATCTTTCTTTCTCCCAACTTTAGAAGACTTCTCAGCAACCTCTTTCTTTTGGTCTCTCTGAAGAATTCCCAACGAAGGAGAAGCCTTGCTTCCTTTTACCAATTGAAAACCCACTTTCACCAATGGAGTAGAGATCTCTCCCTCCCCCATATTCATATCCACAAGAGTCTCAGACCTCCCATGAACCACCAAACTCAGATCCATTTCCATTTGCAAAGCCCCAATCTTCTAAGAAGTCCGGTTGTAATTTGGAATAATTCCTTCCTAAAACCCTTCTGAAACACCCTGATCCATAAACATCATTCCTAGATTCACCTCCTACTGACTAAGATCATCTAGAACCTAAAATCTATTAAAGGTATCTCCTTCCTGATGCTCATTAAGAGTCCTCTTTTGACCCCAGTTCCTATTATTAGCCTTCGTAGGAATAAAACCCTCCGCGCCAACAACCTCACCAAGAATGGGGTCCTTTCCTTTTCCAACCTTAGGAGGATTGTGAGGAGGCTGAGCAGCCTGAGATGTAGAAGATTTAGAATTTGGGCATCTCCTCTATAGATAGCCATATTCATGACAGAGATGACAACGAAAGGGAAATGTCTCATAATCAAGCTATTGCACCCAAGAGTATGAACCTGCACAAATTTCCAAATAATCTGGAAGAGGGTTATTTAAATCCATTTCAACACAAATGTGAGCAAAAGGCATTACCTTTCTATCTTGAGTTTGCTGAGAAGGATCCACTGATTTCCCCAACAAAAAAGTAACTTGATGCAAGATGTCATTGCACCAACATTCAACTGGAAATCTAGGGAGACGAACCCACACCAAAACCCGATTCGGAAGCTCCTTCGAAGGATCAAAACCCGCATGCCAGGGTTTAGTAAATAAACCAATCTGGTTGTGGAAATAAGGCCCACCTTCAAACACTCTATTGTGATTTTCCATGCAATTAAATGTCACCATGAAGTAACTATTTGCTAACAACATTATTTCCATCTCACCCTTCGGGGACCAAGTACAATGACCCCACAATTCCAAGAATTGGAGTGAAACCCTCATTCAGAAAATTTTTCAAAGAAAAGAATGCTTCGAGAAATACTCGATATCCTCTGCAATCAGTTTAGGTTGAATGACCAACATTGGCCTATCTTTGGTATGCTCCAGGGAACCATTTATCTTCGGTATACGAGAACCACCAACCAGAACAAATCCACCATTGCTTGAATTATTTGAAAACAAACTATTATTAAAAACCTTCGGTGAATGATTTGGAGAAGATGCTCTGAATGTAGCTCAAAAATCCAGAGGGGATTTGACCCCTGAAGCCTCCCCCAAAGCCATGCTAATGAAAACACTAAGACCTTTCCAGGTTGATCAAGATCAGACACCCTCACAACACAGGCCAACCAAGTCCGAACTTCAAGAAGCCAAAACTCTACGCAAAGGAATAGGCAAGGGCAACGACCAACTACAAAAATACAAAGAGAAGAGAAAGGATTTCAAAAAATGCTCCTCCCCATCAATGAGACCCCACACACTAGAAAGTAGAAGTGCACAAAAAGAAGACAGACCCTCGAAGCACAAAAATATCCCACCCAACAAGAAAATGCAGGAAAAGAAGACGAGGAGCAAAGAAAAAACATGTAATGAGGGGATGGACCTCATGTAGGTCGTGCAATAGCACACAGACGTGACCCATGTAGCGCCATCTCCCCCATATGATCTAATATAAATGATATGGTATTAGAGCTATTTTATTCACTAGGTATGTTAGGAGAATGAGTTTAGTTATGTTAAAGATGGTATGCTTGTTGGGTTTTGTTTGGAAAGGGCTCTAGAATCCTTTTGAAGGTTTGAGGACAAATATTATAATTTGTAGGAGTTTTGTGTGATAAAGAAAATAGTATTTGAGTGGATATGTCATTTGTAAGAGATTTCTATCATCTAATGAAGATAGTGTTGGGTAGAAGATGTGCTAACATCATCCTCTATGTGGAAAGTGGATAGAGGGGATTTTTTATGTGCATCTTTTAGTATCATTATTTGATGGAGGATATGAGGAAAACTAGTTGTGGGTTGTGAGTGAATGTGAGAGGTCATTTTTTTATGGGTTGTATATGTGTGAATATGTCTTCAAGAAGGAGGACATGAATAAAATTGAGAAGGGATATAAATTTCGTTATACAGAGAGAAGAGAAATATTTTTCAAGGAGAGAAGTTAGGTGAGGTGAGAATCAAAAGCATGTATACAAAATATCTAATATTTTAGGTATTTTGAAGGATAGTAGAGTTGAGAAAAGTAAGTGGAGAGAAGAGGAATAAATTATGGGAGATGTTGAGTGCCATTATTTTTTCACATTAATTTATTTATAGGTATTAAAGAAGATAAAATGGAGTGTCCCATTGGTGCCATAGATATCCTCAATTAAGAGGATGAGGAAGAAGAGAATAATGAGATTGTAACAGAAATATGTCTTTCAAAAGGTATGGAGATATTAGTTAACAAGAATGCGCATGGGGATAGTGTTGCAACTAAATTTTGTGAAGAGAAAGAATTCATAGTAAAGGATGTAATATTATTGATAGAGCATCCTTTGGGGGAAAAGAGGATACTAGTGAATATGAAGCCATGGAGTGTAATAATAAGAAGAGAACATAAAGGTGTTGGTAGATGTGGTATGTTTGAATGCACAAGAGGAGGAATATGAGAATGTTGTAGGTATAGGAGGTGTACTTATATAAATTGCACCTAAAGTGAATGTAGGGGAAATGGTGATGAATTTTTTTATTGGATAATATTGTATATGGCGATTTAAGTGTAGGTGATATGGTAGTGACTAGATAAGGAAGGATATGTTGGTGGAGGAGGTTAGAAAGTGATGTGTTAGATCCCACAAAAGAAGATGAGGAAATAAGAAATTGGTGGATGTGGGTGGTTAGTGGTGAGTTGAAACCCACAAGAGGATGAATAAAGAGGAATATCCTTTTTTGGAGGAGGTTAGGATATGGTGGATAAAAATTCATAAGGGGAAAGGAAAAATGGCCAAAATTGATTGATTATAATGGTTATTTTCCTAGATAAATATTGGGAGAAGTAATGGAAGAAAATTATCTAATGCATCTATGAAAATAATGGAGTTTGATACAAATAGTTCACTTTTGAAAGGGTGGATCTATCAACCAATTCAACTTTGTAAGCTCATAATCACAAATTTTCTTACCCAACATGTCTATGCAAGAGAATTTGGCTCCATAGACAAACCTACAACAATTAAAAACATTTTTGAAGTTTTATTTTTAGTTTTATGTGTATTTTCTTTGTAAGTTTTGTTAAATTCCTTCCTTGGGAGAGTGCTATATTAGGGATATTGATTCCCATCAAATTTTAATACTTGTATTTATGTAACATGATTTCTTCTAGTTTCTATAGGTTAGTTTTATGTGTGCAAGTTGTCATAAAATGTTACTACAGAGATTATGCCATTTTTTCTATACAACCTATGTATTGCTAATACAATGACTATGCATTTTATATTATAGGACCTATGAACTAAGATGATACTATAGGTAGACAGTGTGTGCTATATTAAGTGTTTATGCTCAGTTGTAGGTTATCAAAGGAACTATTAAAGGGTACTTTAGATATTTATATTGAGTTGGATTTAATTTTGATTAAATTAAAATTATTATTATTGATTTATGCATTAAATAATCATATATTAAAATTTTATGTTTTAAAACCTTACTAGTTATACTCTTTGCTACGAGGGAAAAAAATTGTATTTTTTCACAAAAACCAAAATAGGTCAAATTTTATGTCAATCTTCATATCTTGGGCCTCCTGGATTCAATGATGAAGTTTATTTTGTCTCAAGGGGTTATTTATGAAAATTTCCCTACAAATATCTCATGGTGAACACCTAGAAAAAACCATTTTCCAACAAAGATTCATAAACCTAGATCTACAAAAATAACCATAGATTTGCAACCCCCAAAACCCCAAATTTGTAAAAATAACTTGTACAAAACCATCATATCTTGAAATGTATTCATTCTTTCATGCAAGCCTTGGATTCAACTATGCACTGGATCTTCTCCAATAAGGGTTATACAAACCACAACAATGGCTCTAATACCAAATGAAGGGAAATATGTAGCCTTATAAGACATTTTCCACATGACCCAATTAGAGAAATTTATGCAAAACATATTCAAAATCTATATGAAAAATAATAGACAACATACCATCAAATATGACACAAGATATACCTTAGGAAAATCCTCAAGAGGGAAAAACCTAGCCTCCAAAAGCATCCATCACTCATGTATTAGTCAACAATGAAACCATTACAATACATATTTAGAGTTCTCCATAAATACTTCTAAAAGATAAGCTCTTTACAAGAAATCCATGTCAACAAGAATGCAACCACAAATCCCATGCCATGCTTCAAACCTCACAAATGCAAACAAGAGATGCTAGGTAAATGCAAGAAGATGAGTCCATGAAACATGGAAGTTTTTGCCTTAGAAAAAATCTCGAAATCGACTTCAAGATCTCGTTTTTTAATAAATGGGATCCCATTTAGGTTCAGGGTCTTGAGCCAAAAACAAGATCCTATTGCTTAAAAAATGGGATCATGTTGCTTAAAAAATAGGATCCAGCCGTTTTAAAACCGATCGTTAAAAAACAGGATCCCATTTTTTAGAAATGTTAAGAAATGGGATCTCGTTTTTTAACAACCTGTGATCCCATTTTTAATGGCCTGTTTTAAAAACAGGAATGACCCATTTTAAAACTGGATCCCATTTTAAAAATATATATATATTTTATACTTTTAAGAAACAAGATCTTGTTTTGCAAAATGGGATCCCATTTTACAGAATGAGATCCCATTTTATAGAACGGGATCTCATCTTCAAAACAGGATCCCGTTTAATTTAAGTATAAAAAAATTATATTTTTATAAAATGGGATCTCGTTTGTAAACAAGATCTCGTTTCTTAAAATTTGAATTTGTGGTTAGGTTTTGGCTTGTTTTTTGGTTTAGGAAAAGCCTTGGGTTCCTGAACCTAGGCTTTGCACCTAGTTTGACCTGCAAGTTGAAGGTCCTGACAATGTCATAGGAAAATAGTGACTTTGGACATATGTTTGAAGACCTTTTTTGCAGATTTTTTTAACAAAATTAAAACCAATATTATAGATGTGACTATGCAGATTCCAAATATGTAGTTTTTTTTTAAAATTAGATTTTTTATTTTATTTTTCAATTAATTTTTGATGAAACTAGTCCATAAACTTGAAATATCAGGGTTTTTTACTATTTTAATAACTTTTTATTAAAATATTTTTTTGTAAAAAGAATTGCACGGAAACGTACTTTAGAAAATTCTTTTGAATTTGATTTTTTTTTCAAAAAATGGTAAGTTTAGGTCATCTTATACATGATGTACACAATGATTTTTCAAAATGATAAATATGGTAAGTTTAGGTCATCTTATACATGATGTACACAATGAAAAAATTCAATAAAAAATTAATAAAAATATTGAAAACGTGCTTCAGTGAGTTACAAATATTTTCCCAAAATGATTTAGAAAAATACGACTATTTAGGTCAAAATATGGATGACATACATGTGCAAGGTATGGTAAAAAAAAGTGACTTTTAAACAATGGTTTTTAGAAACACCTATTGAAAATCAATTCGTATCAAATGGGTATTGAAATAAATTACAAATTTGAAAACTAGACTCTGAGTACTAAATTTTATGATCAGTGACTTTTTTCAAGACTCCATCTCTAAGTGCTTCAAATTTTAAGGTCAAAAGTGTCAAATTCTGAAAATCAAGGAAAACACTCACTTTTTGGTCAAAGTGGACTCAACTTCTTGCCAACACCCTGCTCTCAACCCCTTAAGCCAAAATAGCCAATTATCTAACCTTAGACAACCAATCGCGTGCTTTCTTTTATAGACATAATCTTGCACAAAACAACCAAGTGGTATTACATAAAACCACATGACTAATAGTATGAGCTTATAAAACCATTAACCCCCACATTTATTTTTTAGTACTAAGTTTTCCCAAGATTAAATATTTTCCCAATGTGCAACCCGATATTAAATATTTATCATAGTGTTACATACAACACATAAAGTGACTTCAAGAATGCTAACCCATGTGATAAATGCACCCCTAGGTCCCTTAGGTGCAACAAAAATAATAAAATATTACATTATAACATGATGCAAGGTTGGCAACACAACTTTTCCTAACGTTCTCCCACTTTTTATACATTGCATAAGGGGTAAACAAGTAACAAGGGAACAATCCCTATAGGCATATATGCTTGTGACCATCTCAAGCATGAATTATCTCATCCTCCATGATGCCTATGCATAAAGATAAGAATCCATCCAAAGATATTTCACACTAATTGTCATATAGAAGCATACGTCTTGCCCCCAATCGATATCCCAAAACACAAATATTCAATCCAAAGGTAACACATTTCTAAGTGGGAAAAAATATCTTAGATATAACAAGTAAATTAGCTTAGATCTCATATTTTCTTTTCTCAACATTGGAGCATGAACCAATGAGGGTTTTATGATTGGCTAACTACCTTAAAGGAGAGCCAATCTACCTAGGTTATGTTCCTTTGTTGCAAAGAGGGAAAATTTAATGAGTTTTATTAGATTAAACTAATTGATATAAGACCTAATATGAAAATATGAATAATCACAACAAAAAGAAAAAATCACAAAAACAACTACAAATCTGAAATGTGTAGACAAAGGAGCACTTGTGGTAGAAAGTAGATCCTAAAATGCAGTTACAAGGGTGTGGGGTTCCCTAGTCTTAAGGTTTTGTGATGTTCAAAATCTAGGTCAATTAGTCACAATTTGCATTGCCTTCTTGCCACTTGTCACTATCAGAAGTTTCAAATTCATATCTATACACATAAAATGAGGGGAAAGGTTGTGTTGCATAGGATTTTGCCTCAATCAAACCCCATGTTGGTGTTCCTACCTCAACAACAACAATGATGGTGATGGTATATATCACATGATCTTAGGGGAGTAGAGGAAAAGTAAATAATAATTATTGTAATAAATGGAATAACCTAAAATAAAGTTACCTTAGGTATGAAACCTTTGTTGAAGTGATGTCACATCATAGGTTGCCACAAAGAGTTGATGGAGAAGGAAAAAAATGGCTTGAACACTTGCAAGGGTTTCCACATAATACAATAGAGAGTTATAATAGTCATGCAAAGAGGAAGTCACATGCATCTTCACAATTAGAGCATGATAGTTCATAATTCATCATAATAGTGCCTAGTTCATAAATTTCCCAAATGAGAGGGAAAAAATTATTTATATATGCATCCCAAATAATTTTAGACCTAGGTAAACTAGGTACCATTTCTAGACACCAAAGGCCGACATTAGTGTTTCTAACTTTTTGAGAGCAAATTCCTAGGTCTAGGGCTCTCAACACCCTTGTTCGGATCTTTTTCACTCCAAAACTCAAGATATCAAGGAATGAAATGTATTTTATCAATTTGGCCCCAAAACAAACAAATTATTAATATAATAAATATACATGTAAATTAGGGTGCCAATACCAAAGTGAATGTTTTTGGGGTGACGATTGTCACATAAAACTGCACCTTGTTGAACATAGGATCAATGTTCTAATGACACAATTAAACAGACCTCAAGGTGTGGGACCTTGCAAGTTGAGGTCAAGTCTTTGGAGAAGGTTGAATTCCTCTTTTGATCTAAGTATAGATGTGTTGGTCCAACCCAACACATTAAATCCTACCACTATCCTACTCTAACAATTCTGGAGGGAAAAGGGAGCATCACTTTTCTTTTCCTTGGGAGTATGATGCAGGAGCATCAATATTTCATGATGTTTTTATGATTTAGTTTGGTGTTAGGTGTTTTGGTTGTGTTTGTAGGATTCTAGTTGAGTTGATTTAGGTTTGTGGGCTCCATTGGGATCATAACCTAATGGTTAGGTTAGGTTGAATAGGCTAGAAATTCAAATTACTAGTTTCCTGCCAAAAGGTAATTTAAATTTTTGAAGTGTTTTTGGTTTGTCACAAGGTTGGGATTGGTTCCTCAACTCTTTTTTTTGGTTTCCTGAAGCATAACAAGGTCCTAGAGGACCATGGAATCATGAAAATTTCTTTTGTTGATGTTTTGTCACATGTCTAGGTTGAAGGTTGCACAAAGAGGCATAAATCATAATTGTCAAATTTTATGATAGTCATTAGGTTTTGTATGAAAAAAGGACATATGCTCAGCCTATAACTATTTTTTTGGTGTTGTTTGATGTGGAATTAAGGAAAATACACTCTAATAAACTGAGCAAGATTTGATGGAAAAAACACTATTTTTTTCCATTTTATGATAGTTTTTATTGTGAAACAACAAGAAACTAGCTTGGTATGGATTTGTACGGCCTCTTACATGGTCTAAATGTGGATGGAAGTTTAAAGCTCTATTTTTAGAATCTAATGCAGTTTATTTGGTTCAATTTCATGTTGGAATAAGCAATTTATGATCAAATTAGTGTTAATAGTCTATTGACAGACCTAGGGTTTCTAGGGAACAAGAATAATTCATATCTTCTTTTCCAGCTGTTGGAAAATTATGTGATTTGGTACTAATTTTCTATAGAGTCTTGTGCATGTTTTTCCAAAAGGAGGAGTTCTAATTCATCATTTTGTGAGACTTATGGTAGATAGTGTATTCTTACTGTCATGTGGTTGTGTAAAACCCTACTCTTTTGAGGGTTTGGTGAAAATTTCTTTGTTTAAAATTGACCATTGCCAAGAATGGATAGAATGAAGTGTTTAGAGTGTGTTCAATAGTTTTAGATCCTGAGAATGCAAAAGAAGGTGAATTTGGATTCCTTTTGAGGGTTTGTGTCTAAGGAAACAAGCTTTTGGAATAGTAAACAAGGTATTATTGGTTGCCACCATTGAAAGACTAGAGAATCTTGTGTAGATAGTTGTAGAAATCATATTTCTTTGTCATTGAAATCCCTTTGAGTTTGTAAAATATTTCCCTCTACATCATTACACCATTGCATAGTGGATGGAACCAACTTTTCATCAACCATTTAAATTTCAAAAATTGATTTTCCATTTACAATATATGGAAAAAATAAAACCTCCCCCATTTTGGGTACTTTTTTGTTAACTAGCAATGTTTGATCTTAGCCTATTGATTTAACTAACTATCTCTTGGCAGTTACTAGGTGGTTAACAAACTAGTAGTGGTTAAAAACAAAAAAATGGGGGATTTGTGAGTGGAATAGAACCATTAAAGTATTAAAAGGCCAATAATCATGGACTAGAGCTTCACCAAAACATGGAGGGTGTGATCGCTTGTGTGAGCCTAAGTCTAGGGGCTTAACTATGATATATTAGAGAAGAATAACAATTTAGTTATCCCTATCAATATACAAACACATGGAAAAATTCTACAACTAATTATTATAGGGGAAACAATTATAGGTGAATGAAATCCCCATCACTTACAATAGCATGTACACTTTGAATCTATTGGTCTAATGATGTGTGAACTAGCCAAGGGTTTGATGCAAATGACATTGTCACCCTTGGTTGAGTTCATGGTCATTGCATGTTGTGTTCACTATCTTAGATGCATAAACTAAAGGGTATAGTGTAACCCTAAAAATTCCATAGGAAGAACCAAAAGTCTTGGCTATCAACAAACTCCATCTAGTCCAAACTAAATTGGACATGGAAATAACCCAATTTGATTGAATTGCTAAATAATGTATGTAGAGGAAAAAAATGACTTGCAACTAGACTAGAAGGAGTGTTGTGACCAGTTGAAAAGTTTTTTCAAATTTCTTTCCTTTCATGGAGTTTCACTCTAGCTACTCCACTTGTCTTTATTTCTCCCAAAATAAATGTGAAAATTTTCAAAAAATATCAATGGTGGCAAAAAATAATTATAGTAATGGTGGCATGATCAGTGCTAGTAGGTAAAGCCAACTATGGGGAGGATAATTAGAGCCAAAATTAGGCCTTTAAATTATGAATTAATCTTGCAAAGGTAGACCCAAAAAATGTAGAGAATGGTAGGGGATATTTGGCCCTTTGCTATTTAAAAAAAATTATAACTTTTTCATACCATATGGTAGGGTTTAGAGGCTTAAAAAATTTCCAAACATCAAATTGACCAAATTTGAAAAAATGAAAGATAATTCTTCATTTATCAAGCTTTACAAACTCAATGGTGATGTTCGTTTGGAGCCACAATGCTTCAATGATAGGAATGAGTGTTGGAGTCACCTTGATTAAAGAAGAGATGTGTAATCATGGCTCTAATACCATGTTGGAGAAGTCAACATCTAAAATAAACATCAATATAGCCTTCCAAAAGTGAAAAATAAAGCACAATACTATGCCCATCACATAAAATGAGAGTATCAGATTTACCATAAGAATAGGTTACATATATAAATGTAGAGGAGGTAGGAAGGTAGGATCAAATGTTTGAATACCCCTCCAAATGTGAAACACATATTTTTTCATATGACAAGTGTGAGAGAATGTGTAATTATACATGATATAGGTGTCTCAAGAGGTGAGTACATGTGTCTCAACCACATGAAATGAGATAAAAAATAAAAATTCCCTAAGAAGAAACTTAGCAAGTGTGAATGGGTCAACTTAGAAAGGGAAATATACTAACTAGTTTGAGAATGACTCTATTTACACTAATAGATATATTTCATAACCATATAATCTAACTTCAAATAATTCTACTTAGGCACATGAACATATGCCTCAAAACCAAAAATTGAATTTTTTGAAGTGAGGTGTTCATGCTTTCTCAAATCTCTATAGGTGTTTTATCAAATTCTAATATAGAAAAATTATTAATTAGGAAGATGTTCAAACAAAATTTTCCTAAATTTTTATTTCAAATTAACCATACTAATAATACTCTAAACCATCTCCATCAACATCCTATTCATTCTTTATAAAAATCTGTTATATTGAGGGGTGTATGGAGTTATCTCATGGTATGTAATATTGCTCTCTTTTTAGAATCTATCAAATTCAACTAAATATAATTCTCCATTGTTATTAGTACTCACCACCTTGATATTTATTCTTGTATCATTATTTGCAAGGTACTTAAACTCTAAGAACAAACTAAAGAACTTATATTTATACCCATGAAAATAAACCCAAGTCCTAATAGATATATCATCAATGCAAGAAATATAATCAAATATTTGTCAAGAGAAAGAACATCTAATAAATAAAAAAAGTTACTATGAATAAGATTTAAAACTCCATTGGAGTTATGGGCGCTTGGGTATTATTAAGCACAATTATATTTTTCATAAATATAATGTTGATAAGAATCAAAATCAAGATAAATTTCAACTATTCCCTCTATAAGTTTTTTAATTTTTCAAGGTCCTAAGACCCTTTTGACCAGTATGATCCATGTTCTATGCCACAACATAATCTCCTTAACTATTAACTTATTATTTGAGGTGAGAACATGTTAGGAACCCAAACTACATTTTAAAGTTCTATAAGTCCACATGTTGCATGTATCAATCTTGTATGTGTGGATGTTGCAAGTACCAAAGTTTTAGGCTTATATGCTACAAGTACCTTTAAAATATTACACTAAATGTAAGTGATAACATTAAGGCATAAAAGAGTCCTAACCAACCCCTTTCAGCACCATAGCTCCACAAAACATCTTACATCCACCATTGCTAAAGAATACCTGCACACCTACATTATTTGTCTTGCTCATATATAACATGTTTCATGCCAAACCTATGATGTGTAGAATTCTTGAAATAAATTTAATCCTCCCATTAGAGAATCTAATATATGATTTATCTATGTGCAAAATACTCAAAAAGAGTTGTTCCAAGCTTGACCTTTCCACCATCAAAATTATCATAGTTATAAAACTAATCCCTATGGGGATTCATGTTTAAATAGGATCTAAAATAATCCATGAATCCTCACATGCATATGCAGAAAGATATGCAACAAATGTATTTGATTCATCTTGAGAAGCCTTAGAATTAAAGTAATTGTTTTACTCATTCTTTTCTTTCTTCTTATCATTGCAATCCTTTTGGCGTGGCTTTTGTTACCATAATTTCAACATTTCACTTTGGATTTACTAGGAGACTCATATCTCACACAATACTTGGATCTACTTTTGTCTTTTTTCTTGCCTTTCTCCTTTAACTATCTAAGAACAAATAATGCTTCTTTAATAGATTTAGTAGTCGTTTGCCTCATCTCCTCTAAGAGTAGCCACTATTTCATCAAGGAAAAGCTTTGAAGTGGTACTTCCAATGAACATCACTAGATTATCCCATGATCCTAGCAAAAAACATAACAAATTCATGTATTGATCCTTATATTCCATCTTCACATCAAGGGACTACAACTAGTTTAGGATTGTGTTAAATGCATTGAGGTGCTTGAAAATTATTCCCTCGTAAGTTATATCCAAACTATACAACTTATTTTGTAGAAAAAATGTACTTAGTACTAGGGATTTAGCCTTGTATAGGTTCCTTATTTTTTTCTAAAGGGATTCTAAAGTGGGCTCTTCTACAAAATTTAATAGCACTAAACTTACCAAAAAATTCAAATGAGATTTTTGGCTTTTTAATCTAACATATTCTGATACTCATCCTTCATTCTTGTAGGTATGATCTCAAAGACTACTAACCATATATCTTAATTTATCAAAAGTTCCTCAATTTGAAACATCCATAGCTCTAAATTTGTGACATTAAACCTTTCCATCTTCAACTATGATGTGTTTTCCATCTTCCTTTAAACAAATATATCCTTTGTGCATAAATCCCACTCAAACCAAGATTAGTCGAAAACATATTTTTCCTACCAACTAGTAAATAAAGTTGATCAAACTTTGATACCAAATGAAATGAAGTATATAATGGAAATGCTTTTTAAAATAATCAATAAGGAGAAAAATGCATATAAAGTTTAATCTAATAGTAGAGGAAAGAAATTTACACAAAAAACATTCACCACATAACATAGTGTTTATTCTAGGAAAACCCTTTTAGAAAAAAATCTAGCCTCCAAATGTCAAACTAATGTATTCACAGTAATAAGAACAATTATATTATACTAGCAAGCTCAATCAAGCCTTCACATGAGAAAGATCAACATAAATCTACATAAGTTTCAATAACATAACCTTCAACAAAAATTACATCATCATACATCCTCCATCCCAAGCATCCAATATATGGGAGAAACAAATTAGGAGAATATCAAATGGTAAATGAGAAAATATGGGAAAAAGCACCAAGATGTATGGTGTCTAAATTCCAAGTTGAAATTCTAATACCCTATTCCAAGGTGGCTCTCCAAGCTACTTTTATTATGCCATCTTACATGTCATAAAGGTGTCATAACCTCCTCACCAACTTGGTTGCTCTATTTTGGCTTCACTATCTCTATTTAAAGATGTATTGACTCGTTATTTTTACATAGTATAAGTTAGTTGACAAGTCAAGTCCACTATGTGACCTCCAGACCTTATATGGTCTTATGTGTTATAAAATTGTTATAAGATCTCTCATACATCTTACAATGTCATAAGATGCTTTCACACATCTCTATGACATTAAATGCTCTAACAACTTTTATACATATCATTTATTACAATACACATGACAAATTATGTCAACTTAGAGTGGGATACTTTTTTCCATAAACACTTACAAATAACAAGTGAATAATAAATTAACAATTAAGATTGTAAGATGCATGACACACTTATTCCAAAAATATTCCTTCTCGTATAAATAGATAAAAGTTATAGTATATCCCTAATAAATTAGTCATATGTTAACCCAATCCATTTTACACTTCTTAGGGATGCATATTGGCAACCACGGGGAATATTTCAGTATTGATTCTAAGTGTACGGATGATTTTTTTTTTTTTATTAAAGAGAATATTCTCAATCTAATCCTAGCTCCCTTGGGGCTTGCTTAGTAGACCTTGATTTGACCCATTTAACCATTAAAATTATAAGTGAAAAATTGTGAAATTTATGATAAGATGCTAAGATGAGTTAATTGATCCTCTAAAAACCCTTGTAACAACTCCTTGAATGAGCTTGTGGATTATGTGTGAGCAGAATCCATATGATTTCTGCGAGATGAAGATAGTTTTGTGACTTGTCCTTGTGTAGCCAACAAATAATGAGGTAAATGTATTAAGAAACTACAAAATTAAACGTACACACTGAGGAATGACTTGTGCTAGCTACAAAATATACTGAATACACACCATACCCACTTGCTATCTCAAATACTATTCCTGTACTTACAAATGGATATTAATGGAAACCTCCAAACTACTACCCCAATAGGATGCCTGCTTTTGAAAAAAGGGCATTCTGCTTGGGGATCAGCGTCTTTAGAATACTATATAAAGTGTTATTCTCCCTGTCTATTAAAGCCATCCAAGGAAGTTCCTCTAATGCCATTGGATCATATTAACCTGGTACAAACGAATACTTTGTCACCATTTATGCCCCTCCCTTGGATAGAGTACAACTTAAAATGTTGACAGTGCCCATAGAATATAAATAAATTTTGGATGAAGTTTCTTATCCAGATCATGTGTTACAGATAAATAAGAATACCATCAAATATCATATGATTCAACGTATGAAATAAGAGAAAACAGTTATGTTTAATCATAGTACTCAAGTTTCAAGAACAATTATGGGCTTGGATTTGGATTTTATCTATGGCATCAGCTTATGCTTAAATTATGTTTCACCACAGTCCGTGCTTCACGGGTCTGACAAAAATCCAGACAAATTGACTATAGTTGTGCATTTAGGTAGTCATTCTTTGCCATTGTTTATTGCTCGGTTGGCACACCAAATCAAGATCTGACTAAGGAATCTTGGGACAATTTTAGAATATATTGATAAAACATCATTGAAATCCAAACACTCAATCCTAATCTGTCACTCTCCAAGTTGCCTTGTGATGACAGCTTTGTGCAGTCAAGATCCCTCATTGAAATCTGAAGCAAATATTTCCTATGAAAATGTCTAGACAACCAATCCTAGTTTGTCAGTCCCCAAGCTGCGATGACAACTTTCTGCTATCAGGTCCCCTCATACTACAGTAAGTATTTGCCTCACATTTTGTTCATGGTAGGAAATAAGCTACCATGCCCACCGACACATTAAAGGGTCTACATCATGGTTAAAGTTCAGATGGTAATGGTTTTAATATGGGTAGGTAGTAGGCTGATCAGTCACTTTAATATATAAGTTGAATGTACCTGTCAGTTGACAAAATTTCCACAGTAACTTTTTAGGTTAGATCATGTAACTTATTTTTTTCTATCATTTTGTATAAACTAATATGTACCCTTCAACATGAAAATTGCATGACTTATCATCTTTAAGTCCTTTAAGTCCTCTAAGCTTGCTTAAGACACTGGTTTCTCTTTTTAATTCACTGTTCTCAGCCATAACAAATAAATTGCAGAGGTTTGACATATAAGTAGAGTAAACATCATAAGGGTATGTGAAGAACCTTCCAAATTCAATCTCACAATTTATCTGAAGATATACTTCAATTCTGCTAGATTATCAGAGGTCTGACAAGGTTGATAGTGATAAAATATTCATGGTAATAAAAGACTTCATATGATAGTGGTATACTTTTATCAAGCAAATGACTTGCCTTTGTTGTACAAGGTACAAGTAATTGTAAGTCACGGAAGACACTGTATATTCACATGATCAATCAAAACAAGGAAAGTCTGGGAAATAGACTCTTATGGCCCTAAATTCTATATACCATATGTATAAAATGGGAGAGAATTATTATGTTTCTTTAGTTAGATATAATATTTGTTGAATAGATTCTTATTATGTTTCTTTAGATATAGTATTTGTTGAATACATTCTTATGCTCCTAAATTCTATAAAATGGGAGAGAATTATTATATTTCATTTGTTATATATAGTATTTGTTGATTTAATGTTTAATATTTTCAATAGTATAGTAGTAGTAGATGATTATTATGTCTTATTAGTTGTGATAGTATTTGTTGATTTAATTTTTAATATTTTTAATAGTATAGTATTAGAAGTTGGGAGATGATCATTATGTTTCATTAGTTGTGATAGTATTTGTTGATTTAATGTTTATTATTTTTCATAGTATAGTACTCATAGTTGTGATTTTAAAGTTGTTTGTGTTGATCATGGATTTAGAATTGAATAAAATGTACCATTTAGATCTAAAAAGCAACAAATTATGTGTTACCACATTAATGCACAAGCTAAACATGACTTAATGCACAACTATTACAACTTAATGCACAACTATGAATATACCAATTTTTTTGGCTCTTTTTGTTGGGATTAAGGTGTCTCAACTTTTGCAAATCCTAGCATTAATGTTGTTAATTAATTATTTATTTTAGCCTATGTATTTATTTTATGTAATTCTTGTGATGCCACTTTGTGGAACCTACTTCAGTGAGGTGGCAACTTACATAGCAAGTGACTAGGATGACATGCATCCTATTTTGGTGGAAATAGACATCTCACTTTGTCAACCCCACTGTAAGCTATTTTAGTGGAATTGGTCATAAGTTATAAGAGTTGAACTATGACAACTTGTATGACAGTGTAAGAGTCATGACTAGTGAAATTGTGGTAGGTGTCAGTCTTGCTTGTGGTAGGTGCTATGCATGTTGAGAGGACTAAAATTTGGCATAGAAATTTATGACAGATGCCTTGCATTTTGAGATTGGTTGCAATTTGGATAAGAAAGTGAAGATAGGCGCCTTGCATGTGTTGCAAGTATGAAGGTGTTGTCATTAATGTCAACAAGATGTCTATTGACTGGTGTTGTCATTGATGTCAACTATGCGTTAAGGAAGTTTTTTGCATGATGAAGATGTTGAGGATATTGAGAAAATTGTGAAGAAGAGGAAAACATGTTGTTGCAGGTTGTGCATGTATAGTTGAGATATTGAAGAAGTGTTGTGAGTACATGGAGCTATCTTTTTGTTGCAGTGTCTTGAGATGAGTTGGAATGAAGTAATGAGCTGAAATGATGTCTCCAGTTCTTGGTTTCCAAGTGCTTTTGAGAAAATTTGATAAATAGAGAAAACAGTGTTCTGCAAGTGTTTAAAACGTGCTCTGGGATGTGCTTCGCGTTTCTTCTATGTTGATGCTATGCTTGTGTGGATTTGATATGTTGTTCAAGTTTCTTAGAGGTTGCTACATTCAAATTTTGGGCTTTTGGATCTTTGTACAGAGTGAGATATTTTCACCAATGTGTGAACCGGTTTTTCAGTGATGTTTTTTGTGGCTTGGGAGAAATGCATTTGCTCCACGTTTCTCTGCAATTTGGCTTTAGGTTGTGTGGATTTGGGAAGTTTCTTATAATGTTTGTATCTTTCAGAATTCAAGGTTTCACTTGATTTGGTACAATATAGTGCAAGATTCATGCATTAGTGTGCGAATAAGGTTTATTAGTTTTTCTGAGTTGAAGTATTTCTATGATGCAAGTTTGGATAAAGTGCTTGATGAATCTCATGTGGTTCGAAGATTATTCTAGATCATCTTCAAGTGATTTTTTTGTCCAAAAGTTTCAAATTGATTTAAGGAAGCATGTACTTAATGTCTAATGGTGTTTAGCACGAGTATTGGTCGATCTTGTGTTAACACTACATGTGAGGCTTTTGAAAGCGTTTTGAGATGTGTTAGGATTTATTTAGGTCCTAATTAAGTATTTATATGGGTTGCCTTCATTCCTATCCACCGCCAGAATGTTGAGGTGCCAACCTAATTTGAATTTGTAACTTGTGTAACAGATAGTTTCCAACCTTGGAGAAGGTTTTTGAGGTTAAGGTTGATATAAATAAGAGTAATGTTATTGTGAGATGTAAGAGAAGCAATATATATGTGAGATCAATATGAGTGATGTGTGTGATGTGAATTTGAGCAGAGTAGTGTGAATTTCAAGTGTTGGATTCCTAAAAGTAGTGAGCTGAAGGTGTTTGAAATCTTTCAAGCAAGACTACAAAAGTGTTGGAGCATTTGTGGTGGATTTCTTGTTGGATTTAGAAGTTGTTCTCTATGTAACATTTATCTTCTATCTTCTTGTGTTCTTTTTGTGGCAGTGAGCCCTAGTTGTGAGCCTTTTTGGACAATGTGTCATATTCTGGCAGTGAGCCCCCTTATACCAGCTTTGCAATTACTTATATTTTGAGTTAATCCTCACTGTGGTTTTTCCCTCATTGGGTTTTCCATGAAAATCTGGCATTCTCTTGTGTATGGTCTTGTTATTTCAATTTATGTTATTTGCATTTCATGATTAATCACTTTAACATAATAAGAGTTTATTGAATGCATGTGGATCTGATTATTGTTGAGGGTTTTTGATTTTTTAATTTGCTATAACTGATTCACCCCCTCCCTCTCAATTGTCTTGTTCATTCAATAATTGGTATGAAAGCAAGGTTCCTTGGTGAAGAGCTTAAAACCGCTTAAGGTAGATCTGGGATGGCGAAGCAAATTGATTTCCCTAGATTTGATGGAAGGATATATGTCAGCTCATGGATTTGAAATTGAAAAGGCAATAAAGAATCAATATGTTGCACCTAAAAATGGTTTGAGCACAAGTGATGAGATCAAGGCACATGAGGTAAATGCTAAAGCAAAATATATTCTGACAATTAGTCTTTCAAATTATGAATTGGTTAAAGTTATGAATTTTAAGATTGCTAAAGATGTTTGGGATAAGATTCAGAGTATTTATGAAGGAGATGAGAAGGTCAAACAAGTAAAGCTACAAAATATGAAGGCACAATTTGAGACCATGCAAATTTTTGAAGATGAAACAATTGCAACCTACATGTAGAGGGTTTATGAACTGGTAAGTGCTATGAGAGGTCTTGCTGCACAAGTTAAAGAACCTAGGGTGGTAAAGAAAGTTCTCAGAACTCTTCCTAATTCATACAATGAAAAGGTATTTGGTATTGAGGAAGTTGAAAATTTTAATACTTATTCTATAGATCAATTGATTGGTACACTAACTTCATTTGAAATGAGAAAGCTTGGTTTGAAAAATGCTACAAAAGTGGAGACTGATTTTAAGGCTGGAAAATAAAAAAAGATTGAAGATTCAGATGGAAATGATCTTGAATACGTGGAAGCTAATTTTGTAAGAAGGATGAAAAAGGGCACCGGTAAGTACATAGGTAAACTACCTTTCAAATGTTTTAGTTGTGTGAAATAGGTCATTATGCTTCAAAATGTCCAAAAAGAGTTGTAAATAATAAGATTAAGGAGAATAAAGGAATGATTAAAAGATCTTACTATGTTAGAGACGATGCTGGTATTTTTTATGATGAATCTAATTATGGAGACTTCGATGATAATGAATGCTTGTTCTTGGCTCTAGTTCTACTAACTCTAAAATTTGTGTGAAGGAAAGTGTTCCAGAGAAGAAGGATAAGATTGAAGGTACTCTAGTTTCTGCTTTTCATGTTAAAGAAGATAAGAATTATCCGGTTGTTGATAGTGGCTGCTCTAATCACATGATCAGAGACAAAAGTAAGTTTGTTAAACTTGAAAAGTATGATGGTGGATTAGTTGAATTTGGAGATGATTCAGGAGCTAAGATTTGTGGAATAGGTTCAATCAGTTTTGATGGAAAACATAATATTGATGATGTTTACTATGTTAAGGGTTTAAGGCATAATATTTTGAGTGTTGGAAAAATGTGTAGCAAAGGATATAATCTTGTGTTTAACTCCTATGGTGAGTGGTTGTAAATTGAGAAAAGATAATAATTCACCTAAGGTTGATTAGAGAAAATATAGATCTATGATTGGTGGACTATTGTATCTAACTGTTACTAGACTATATATCATGTATGTAGTTTGTCTTGTGGCTAGATTTTAAGAAGATCCTAAAGAAACACATGTTGCAATAGTGAAGAGGATATTTAGATATTTAAGAGGCACTACAGATTATGTCTTGTGGTATCCTAAGGATACTTATTTCACATTAAATGCTTATACAAATGTAGATTGGGTTGGTTGTGTTTATGGCAAGAAAAATATAAGTGGTGGTGCATTCTTTCTTGGATGTAGATTGGTGTCATGGTTGAGTAAGAAGCAAGATTCGGTTTCCTTATCCACTGCAAAGGAAGAGTATATTGCAGTAGCATCATGTTGTACACAAGTTTTTTGGATGAGACAAACACTGATGGATATCAAAGTAGTGTATGATGAGCCTGTTTCTATCTTTTGTGATAATACAAGTGAAATTAACATTTCAAAGAGTCTAGTGATGCATTCAAGGACAAAGCATATATCAATTAGATATCACTTGTTGAGAGAGAAGATTATGAAAAATGAGGTGAAACTTGAGTATGTACCTACGAAGGATCAAATTGTTGACATATTTACTAAGGCTCTTCCTAAGGATACTTTTGAGTATCTCTGGCAGAAGTTGGGGGTTATTGCCCCTCCTTCTTTGAACTAGATGCATATAGAGATGCATCAGTCCAGTGGATCTATGGATCTATCTTTTGTTTGGACTAATGTTGGTGACTACCTCTCAGGGGGAGTAGGTAGTGTCATGTAGTGTCATTATTGTAGTAAGGAATGTTGTTACTGAGTTGTTGATTTGGTTGGGTGTACTCCTAAGGGGGAGTATTCATAGCAAGTATCTTGGTTCAGTGTCAAAAGGGGTGAGCAATGCAAAACATTTTATCCTTTACCATTGATGTCAAAGGGGGAGAGAGGGAATCATGTGAAAAAGTGTAAAGTATCAGGGGGAGAAAGTTGTGTATATTGTCTAATCATTATTTTCAAAGGGTGAGAGAATCCTGTAAGGGGGGGAGAGTGCAAGAATGTTGTGTAGGCTATCTAATATAGAAAAAAAAGTGTGTATGTTGTCTTTGATGGTTTTTCACATCTTGTGTTTCCATCAATGACAAAGGGGGAGATTGTTGCAAGTATGGTGTTGTCATTGATTTCAACATAATGTCTACTGAATGGTGTTGTCATTGATGTCAACTATGTGTTAAGGAAGTTTGTTGCATGATGAAGATGTTGAGGATATTGAGAAAATTGTGAAAAAGAGGAAAATAGGTTGTTACGGGTTGTGCATGTATAGTTGAGATATTGAGGAAGTTTTGTGAGTACATGGAGCTATCTTTTTTTTGTAGTTTATGAAGATGAGTTGGAATGAAGTAATGAGCTAAGATAATGTCTTTAGTACTTGGTTTCCAAGTGCTTTTGAGAAAAAATGATAAACATAGAAAACAGTGTTGTGCAAGTGTTTGGAACGTGCTCTGGGATGTGCTCCATGTTTCTTCTATGTTGATGATATGCCTGTGTAGATCTGATATGTTGTTCAAGTTTGTTAGAGGGTTCTACATTTAGAATTTGGGTTTTTGGATTGTTGTATAGAGTGAGACATTCTCACCAATGCGTGAACTAGTTTTTCAGTGATGTTTTCTATGGCCTGGGAGAAATGTATTTGCTCCATGTTTCTCCATAGTTTTGCTTCAGGTTGTCTAGATTTGGGAAGTTGCTTATAATGTCTGTATCTTTCAAAATTCAAGGTTTCACTTGATTTGGTATAGTACAATGTGTGTTTCATGCGCCAGTGTGCGCATAAGGCTTATCAGTTGTTATGAGTTGAAGTATTTGTATGATGTGAGTTTGGATAAAGTGTGATGAATCTCAGGTGGTTCAAAGATTATTCTAGATCATCTTCAAGTGAATTTTTTTGTTTGAAAGTTTTAGATTGATTTAAGGAAGTGTGTACTTAATGTTTTATGGTGTTTAGCATGGGTATTGATCGACCTTGTGTTAACACTACATGTGAGGCTTCTGAAAGTTTGTTGAGATGTGTTAGGATTTATTTGGGTCCTAATTAAGGATTTATATGGGTTTCCTTCATTCCTATCCACCACGAGAATGTTTATGTGCCAACCTAATTTGAATTTGTAAGTGTAACGAATAGTTGATAACCTTGGAGAACATTTTTGAGGATGAGGTTGATATAAATAAGAGTAATGTTGTTGTGAGATTCAAGAGAGAAGCAAGATATATGCAAGATCGATGTGAGTGATGTGTGTGATACGAATTTGAGGAGAGTTGTGTGAATTTCAAGTGTTGGATTCTTGAAAGAAATGAGTTGAAGGTGTCCCAAACCTTTTAGGAAATACTACAAAAGTGTTGGAGCATTTGTGGTGGATTTCTTGTTGCATTGAGAAGTTTTTCTCTGTGTAACATTTCTCTTCTATCTTCTTGTGTTCTTTATGTGGTAGTGAGCCTTGGCTATGAACCTTTTTGGACAATGTGTCCTATTCTGGTTGTGATCCCTTGTATCGGTTTTGCAATTACTTATATTGTGAGCTAATCCTTACTGCGGTTTTTCCCTCATTGGGTTTTCTACTTAAATATGGTGTTCTCTTGTGTATGATGTTTTTTCAATTTCTATTATCTGCATTTCATGTTTAATCACTTTAATAGAATAAGTGTTTATTAAATGCATGTGGATCTGATTATTGTTGAGGGTTTTTGATGTTTTAATTAGCTATAATTGATTCAACCCCCCTCTCAATTATCTTGTTAATTCAACAACATGTTAGCCTTTATTTTTGCATGCGTGCAATGAAGAGGATGTTGACACATGACAATATTAGGTGTTCACGTTTAAGCTCTATAAATATGAGTGTTTTCCTTAGGAGTTGTGTGAGGAAAATTTTCATTGTAGGGTTATGTTGTCAAATTTTTTGTAGAACAAGATGTAATCTCCATGTTAAGGTTGTGAGCCTGCAAATATATTGTAACCTTCTTGTTGCAGATTAATACGTTGGTTCAATGCTTTGGAGTGTGGGGTTTGAAAGGGTTTTCCCCATGTATATTGTTGTTCTTTGACTTTTGTCTATCTTTCTTTTATTTTTCTTCCTCTCATTTTTGAAATGTTAATTTACATGTTATGTAGCCAATTTTTTTCTAGAACTATAAACTATATTATCTTTCCTCTAAGGGTTAATGTGATGAAAATTAAACTATGTATGTTTCCACTTTAAGGCATAGTAGTATGTACTTATATTAGGTTGTTGAATTCTAATTTGTTTAAAGAAACATAAGATACTGAAGGTGCATGTTGGTTCTCAAAAGGTTTTTTGAGTTCGTCATTTCCTTTCATTTGGTATCAAAGCAAGATCCACGAGTTGCATGTACTTGCATGAGTGTGCATGTGCTTGCACTTATTGCATATGTTTCAATTCATGGTGTTTAAGGTTTTGGGCATTTCTTCTATTTGATTTATTAGTTTGGAAAGCTTGAGGGAATTTGTTTTGAAGGAATTGATTGATTATTAATCCTTGTCTGACTGGAAGTTTTGTAGTTGGTCTTGTTTTTAAGAGACAAAAAGAATTTTTTAATAATGAAGATGATGGAGTATTTTGGATTTGATAATGTGTTTTCATTTACAATGATATTGATCTAGAGCTCCTATTTGATAGTATTTTATAATTCTCATGCATGGTGGTGTTCTTACATTTTGCGGTTGTGGGCAACAGAGTATTCATGTTGGGTGTCTATGTTTGGCTCCCTGGTCATATGGAGAAACTTGTGATGTTATGACTATGGTTCGATGTGGTTATGTTGGGTGCTTGGTTTTCATCCTTGGAATTGGAAGGTACTATTTCATTAACCCCAAATGCATGTAAGCTATGGATTTGATCATTAGATGATTTGTAAGCTTTTGGAATAGCCTAGCTCCTCTATATGCTTGTACATGATGGTGGTTGTGGAGTTGGCCTACAAATGGGCCTAGAGTTCCTCAACCTCTTTTTCCTTTGATTGATTGTACTTGCATATCTCAGTTTCATGTTGGTTGGATTTGACGGTTTTATACATTTTCTGTTTAAAATCTATGGTTATGCTTATCTATGTTATTCAATTGTTCTGGTGTTTATAGACTTGTGGGTTTTCCAAATGATTAGTGGATATGTATTTGTATGTGTTTCCATAAACACAGTGGTTTTGCAGCTTTTACATGGTTAATCAAAACCTGTGGTTTTGTAGATCTACAAATGAACTATTTTTTAGATTATGTTCCCCTTGGCATTTTTTAGATGTAAGATAGTTTTAGGGTTGCATGTATGCTTCATGTATGTGTTGAGGAGGTTTCTAACTTTCTTGTTGAGGAAATATTGGTATATATTTTACCATTGGTTATTTTTAGGTCATGAAGTTGGTATATTTCATATTTTTAAGATTTTGAACAACCTATTTTCTCTAAAGGTTTTACAAATCTTCTATGTTCTAAAAACTATGTGTTTGTCTAGATCTGGAGTATTCACTTGTTCAGATAAAATATGTGTGATACTAGATGTTAAGTGGATTTAGATTTGTATATAAATTATTTTACAATTTTTACATGTTAATAAAAAATTGTCGTTTATAGATCTATGGAAAATATTAAGTTCAGAATCTTAAAGTTTTATAGATGAAAACAATTACAAATTTGCAAGAATGCTTGATTAGTTCCTTGACTATGGTACTTAGCTATGGATTTTTTTGGAAAATCAGGTTTGGTAGTGATTTGGTGTTTGAGTCTTAAAATCTACATGTTATCTTCTTTGATATCTAAATTTTGCATGTTATAATGTGATGATAAGTTTGTATGTTTCATTGTTTAAGGATCTACGAGTTATGCAATTTGTGGATTAGCTACTCATTAGCTGCAATGAATGACTCAGATGTGGACTATTTATATCCATGATATTATTTCAATGTTGATACAAACTTTGTTAGTTGGCCTTGTCTGTTGCCATTAGTGCATTGGTATGTTGCATTGAGATAAGAGGATGGATGATGTTAAGTGCTTGGATAGTTAGTTATGGGACTTATAGTATGTTGTTAATCTTCTTGGCTTGGAGATCTTGGTTCTAATTATTATTTGGTGTTGTTGATATTGCATTTTATTGTGTTTGAGCCATGAAGGATCTTCATTCAAGAGATGGTTATCATGATTCCATGGAGATCTTAGTTTCATGATTCAGTGGGAGCTTTGGAAGTAATGTGGATTCATCACTTCGTGATGGATGTTCTTCAATAGTGGTTGTTGGTGTCATGGAGGAGCTCTTGAATCTTGTTATTGCAGTGCGAGTTCTTTGACATTTTCATTTCATTGTTAGGAGATGGTTATCTTCATGTGAATGGAGATGTTGACATCTTGGTTATCCATGTAGGAATCTTAGAGTCTTTGGTCAAGATGTTGAGTTTATCCCTTTTACGAGAGGATGTTTTTGGTGTTGTGCTATAATGGACTCTTGATTGTACATTTTTTTGGCATGATACTATTGGATCATGATGTCATGTTTTTGGTTCGTAATTCCATGGTTGGAGCTTTGAAAGTGGTTTGGTTAGTTCTCTTGGTATTGCTCATGCATTGGTCATGTTCTCAAGAGCTTCATGTGAGTGCAGTGTTGTATTTTGATTTTACCATGGATTGATCATTTGTAGTTGCTCATGGATACTTGAAGACTTGGGTGAGGAAATTATTGTGTTTCAACAGAAATTTCAAGGATCCTTTCACCTGGATATGGACTTTAGTTCATAATGGACCTAAGAGGAGTTTTTTCTTGGATAAAGTCTATGAGACGATATATCTTGGAGGAGAAATATCATTCCCCACTCTTGGTCTACTCGACAGATAATCATCTAAAAGGTATAGCCAATTTCATTTTTTAGATGCATTATGCTTTATGCTTTGTCTTCTCATGAAGATGGATCTTGAGCTATGCTTTCTAGTTTAGGATGGTTCATTTGAGGAGTGTTCAACATTTTTATCTCCTTGGGTATTTGTTTTGATTCATGAGAAGTTTTGGAAATTTTATTGGGCTATTTTCTTCTTATGGGGATGTTCTTGAGTTTGATCTTCCTTGTTTTGAGAGGCTTACATCCATTTTAGTGACATGAGATATATTTTATGTTTGATCTAATGAGATTTAATGTTTGGGTGTTGCAGAAGCTTTTCTTTTGGGTTTGTAAAGGATATATTACTTGGCACAACTTGGCACTTTGAGGTATTAGAAGGACATGATTATGGGATATGATTTACAAGTTTTATCTATATTTTATGGCTTCTTCCTGGAGGTTCATGTTCACATGGTCTAGTGTGGTGGAATTTCGAGAGTTATGGTGACATGTTATCACATACTATGTAGTGATTGGTGTTGCATATGTAGATCATTGTGATTGTTCTTTATTACTACATGATTTTATTTAGCCACACTTTAGTGTAAGTGTTAATTGGTAGGCTTGGTATGCCATGGTCTATTTTTTAGATTTGACATTACCTATGCAGTGGGAGTTTCTGGATGTGCGTTATTCATTTAGAGTTTTAGCACATGGAGCTTGTGATTGTAATTTATGGGTTCAATATGTTCTTGGCATAAGATATATTGATGTTTTAGATATCTTTGAGGTATGAATGATTGGATGTATTAAAATTTGTTGTGGTTTCTTTTCCCAATCATTTGGGTTTTTTCAGTTGGATGTTAACAATTAGTTGTGGTTGTTGTGTCAAGATCTATGTTGAAGAGATCGGTGCTGCTAGTAAGCAGATGGAGGAGGAGGGTGTTGCTGAGAAGGGTGGGGAGAAGGGTAATGTTTTGATTACTAAGGTGAATACAGATGGACCTGGTGCTAGAACTAGAAACAAGACTAAAGCTCAGGTTGGGGTTTCTAGTAAAGAAATGCCTGATATTTTGGATGATGCTTAGAAGGCTATGGTGAGCGATGTGGAGGCAACATATATCCTGAATAACATGTAGTGCTGTTGGTTGGGGTCCTCCTTTTTGGATAACTTTTTGTTGTTGGTTTGCTGTTGATGGGTTGAATTATGCTTAGTGTTGTTTTCTTTAGTTTCAGCTGCTTTCTTTTGTAAAGGGTTTTGGGCCCATTCAAAACCCATATTTTACCTCTAATAAAAACAATTAGTTGTGGCTGTTGTTCTAACTTTTTTGGAACATTCATGTTCGATCTTATTCTTAGAGGAAGTTTAGACTTCAGAGTTGTGTTATGATAACAGGTTTGAAGTTAGATACATTGGTTCTTTTGTAAAGCTCATGAGCATAATGGAGTTGAGATAGTAACCTATAGGATTTGTTATCACTTGGATTTGATGCTTGTGTTCTTTAGATTGGTGCATATTCACGCTAGCTTGCTCTTTTCTTCTATAGGTGAGTTGGAGGATGATAAGAGTTCCTGATATGGTGGAAATCTTAGATGTTTTTGTAGGTATCTTGTTAGTGCATGAGAGCATGTTGGAGATTCATGTGGTTTCATGGATGGTTTAGATGATGTTGTTTCATTGATTGGCTCCTAGCAGTTAAAATCTTATTTTTATTATGGCTCTTTAAAGGTCTTCAACAAGTGGGAGAATGTTGGGATTAAGGTGTCTCAACCTTTGCAAGTCCTAGCATTAATGTTGTTATTTATTTATTTATTTTAGCCTATGCATTTATTTATGTCATTCTTGTGATGCCACTTTGTAGGACCTACTTCGGTGAGGTGGAAACTTACATGGTAAGTGACTAGGATGGAATGCATCTTATTTTTGTGGAAATAGGCATCCCACTTTGTGGGCCCTAATATAAGCTATTTTAGTGGAATTGGTCATAAGTTGTAAGAGTTGAACTATGGTAGCTATTATAATTTTTTTTGACAAAACTATGATAGCTTGTATGATAGTGTAGGAGTCATGACTAGCAAAATTCTGGAAGGTGTCAATACTGCATGTGGTAAGAACTATACATGTTGAGAGGACTAAAATTTGGCATAGGAATTTATGAAAAATTCTTTGCATGTGGATATTGGATGCAGTTTGCATAAGTAAGTTAAGATAGGTGCCTTGCATGTTAGCCTTTTTGTTTGCATGCAATGTAGTGAAGGGGATGTTGACACGTGACAATATTAGGTGTCTATTTTTTAGATCTATAAATATGTGTTTTCTTGAGGAGTTGTGTGAGGAGAATTTTTTATTGTAGGTTTATGTTGTCAAATTTTCTCCAAAAGAGAAAGATATAATCTCCATGTTAAGGATGTGAGCTTGCAAGTGTGTAACATTTTTGTTGCAAATTTATACATTGGGTCGATGCTTTGGAGTGTGGGGTTTTTTACTTGAAAGGGTTTCCCCACATATATTGTTTTTCTTTCTCTTTTATATATCTTTCTTCTATTCTTCTTCTTTCCCATTCTTGAAATATTAATTTACATGTCGTTATGTTGCTGAAATTTTACTAGATTTGTAAACTACATTATCTTTCCTCTAAGGGTTAATGCGATGGAAATTAAACAATCTATTTCCTCTTTAAGGAATAGTAGTATGTACTTTTATTAGGTTGTTGAAATATGATCTATTTAAAGAAACATGAGATACTAAAGGTGCATGTTTTTTGAAAGGTTTTCCGAGTTCATCATTTCCTTTCACTTTTTAGACTCCTCCACAAAAATATGTGTTGATGTGACATCATATTTGATGATGTGGACCTAAAACCTTAGTTATAAGTAGGGGCCTTTCCAAACAAGTTATTGTAAAAAAATGAGAGTGACTTGAAATTGTCATGCATGATTTTGAGAGGTGCGAAGGTACAGTGCTCAACTATTGGGTCCTCTCCCCTTAGGATGAGACATGCCAAGAAAATTGTGGGGCTATATTTATTTATGCATTTTTTTCTTCTAAAAATGCAATATTTTTAATGAAGACTCTATTAGTGAAAGGCGGAATTTTGGTATATAGAGTTTTAATAAAGTGATAATTAATGTTTAAATATATTTTTTAGATAACTATTATTAAAAAATTGTTTGCTAAGTACAAATTAAGTTAGATTTAGGTTTTGGAATTCATGTCAAATATACATAATAATTTTATTACATTCAGATAGGTATATTAATTTTAAAATTAATAACTTTATTATTTTTATTGAAAGATACAAATTTATTTTACAATTGTATTTTTAATTTATGAATATAATTTAATAAAAATTAAGAATAAAAGAAAACTACTGAAATTGTCATAAAACTTAGACTTCTCAAATTATTATCAATATTTAATTGTCATAAAACTTGAGTTATTAAATTATTACCAATATATATCCAAGAATTAGAATCCTCTATATTATCTACTCATAAGCCTAATAAAACACAACTTCTCAACTGGCATAGCTTGGTAGTATAGTCATTCAAGGAATAATAACAATTCTTCATACTTCATAACCAATATAATCTATACCCTTCATGTATATAACCCAAGTATCTAATTAGAAAAAAATTAGTCAACTAGCTTAATATCCCCCTTTAGTAGTATGTAAAGGAATATTTAGCTATCTATTTTGTCCTTTTCTAACAATTTAGATATACAAAAACAACCCTTATCGATCAAAGACTCTATGTGAAGAAGTAAATGTGAATGTGCTTTTGACTAGAGAAAGATTGTGTGTTTTGTTCTTACATATCAAATCTTTGCAGAGGTTGTTTATAGCCCTTGAGTAAACTTTATACCATCTAACCATAAAGATAATGTTCCACATTCTCAATGAATATATCCCATCCCTTTATAGGGGATTAAAGAAGGGGAACAATTAAGAGAGATTTTAAATATATATAATGATGATGATTAGAGTGTCCATATAAATACTTTAAAAAAACATAATATACTACAACTATGATATAACAAATAATAATTTTGGTCAAAGATATGATAGTTTAGAAGCAAACGACTTGGATGAAATTATCTCTTTTATCAAAAATACAAATAAAAATGATAATAAACCCCAAAATTTTATAAATGGGTTCTAATAAAAAATCCATTAGAACCACTTTAATACCTAAATGGAACCTAAGATTATAATTTAAGCTATCAAGCATCATCACCCTATTATTCAAACTTATGGAAAATTATTCACAAAGAGGCATAAACAATTATTCAAGGGATTAAACAACTATGCTAATAAAAATTAAAGAAAAATAAATTCATTAAACTCATCAAGTTAAGAAAGATCATTGTTTAGCTAGAGAATAAGTGACAATTATTAATTTTTCCAAAAAGATCTCATCTAATATTTTTTAAAAAAAATATTTGTTTTAGGATTAGTTTTTCCTATCTCATTTAAGATAAACCTTTTGGTACATCTTCAATGCAAGAAAATTGTAGCTAAGGCATGTTTTCATAAATACACAAGTTAGGGAATCAATCCTTAAGTTTATAGCTCAAAGAAAAATACTTCATAGTATAGCTTGTTATTGAGCAACCAAGGGAAACTATGAAGGACTAAAAAAATATTCTCCAATGATTGCGCATCTCTTGCATTATTAAGACTACTTTGTGTTCTCTTGATACACATGAGATGAATTTCATAAGGGGTAGTTTTCCCATCACCTATTCATGAGTCAACTCATATGAACTCTCGTTAATCATCAAAATAACACTTAATTTATATCTATTTTTCCAAATAGAACATGTTGATTTGGGAATGGGAAGCTATATACCACTTAATCTCCTTCTAGAAGATATAGTAAATTTGTTATCATTGTTGTCAATTAGATTGCACCTGAATGCTTGAATGATTAAATTCAGCAATCTGTTGAAACATGGGAACTATCTTCAGGTTGTGGGTATTCCTATAGTGAAGATAGACCTCCAGATTCTAGGTTGGTTCCTATATGATGGTCAATTTGGTACTTGAGTAATTTATTCTGAGAAAAGGGTAAGAGGGATTGAACTGAAAACATGAATAAAAAATGAGAACTTCGATGATGCACCTAATTAGAAAAAACTAAACTACAATTTGACTCACAAAATGATTACTCAGTACTTTAATCTGCACAACCTGATTTGATAGTCTAGTCACTTGAATGTTTTAAACAGAGGCTTTGATTCAATACAATTTTGAGGGAAAACATTGTTTTCATGACTAAACTGATTAATCAATTACATGCACAGTGTATAACCAGTGAATTTAAACTAAACTACATACAAATATTTATGAAGGAGACAAAAAAATTAAAGGTTTCAAAACTGAAAACACAATAATTCTTTGATCAAATCCTACACAATAATGATGCCTGAAATCTAGAAGGAAAAACTTGAAAATGCTGGAAATCGAACGAATCCTCTGCTAAATAACACCATTTGAACATGTAAACCTGCTGCTGTATTAATCTAAAAATGAAAACTGAGTTACATGATATTCCACTTTGCAGAATGCAAAGGCTGAAAAACAAGAACTAGAGGAAAAAGATAATTTTTTTCCAATATATACAATGAGAGGCAACTCCAAAGTGCATGAAGGTGGAAGAAGCAGTTCACTGAAAGTGAAAACCACCTCAAAAATGTCTCTCACGAGCAAAGGCAAAAACGACGTGAAAAGAGGGCCCACCAAAGTCATAACTGAACCTCGACTGCTCAGAACTCCATATCACAATGTATACAACTGAACTGCAACTCGAACTGGCTCTAGAATGCATGATGATGGCATTGAAAGAGATTTGAAGTCAAAAATATCTCCACAATATGCTCTCATGAGAAAAAGAGAATCCTCGTAAAAATGGCCCAAAACTGAAGCAAACTGATTTCAGTGTCTAGAAAAATCCACCTTTCCATGCACACGAACAAGATATTTTGTGAACTGATGTAGAACTAGAGCAATGTACCAATAATTTCCATAACTTGCATGATTAAGTTCTCTAGTTAGCTTTTACTTGCATTCTTGCATGGATCTTCAATTTGAGACTATAGTTACAACTTAACTTCACATAATGTCTTTTATTTGCATTTTAAGATGGCTAATTTAATTAAATGACTTATAGTCCATCATTTAATTAATTAGCTTACATTGAATAATGCAAATAACATTGAGGAATAATATTAAATTAGAAAGCCTAACTCCCATCTAACGGCTTCATACCATACACTTAGCATATATTTTAAATATGCATTCACCATTAAATAAATACTAGCTGACCATCATGTATATTGTAGACATTTGACAATAGTCGACCACCAACACATATAACATTCATAAATCTCATGATGGGTTGACCATATCATTGCTAGGAATTTTGACTTGAAGTCAAGGCCACGAGAGTAATAAACATGATTATTCTTTTCAAAAGATAGTAAAAAACCATCGATTCCATGCAAAAGGGAAGATGAGGAACCCTAAAAATATTATTTCACACTTGACCTTTTGGAGAAGCTTCATGAAGAAGCTGGCCGCCATGCTGCTAGGGTTTGTGATGCAGGAGCATCCAGTTGTGTAAGGGCAATCTTGCATCACCCAAAAATAGTTAAATTTCAAGTTTCTTGGTTTTTAGATGTTTTTACATTTTTGGATACTCTTTTCGTCATACTGAAATTCTCAATTCACAGTTTTTATTTTCTGTTCTTGGGTGGAAAGATATTGCAATTTTAGTTTCCCAGATTTGCACCTGAAAATCTTCCGAGTTAGATTTGAAGCACTTAGAGTTCCCATAATGGCCCTGAAACTTGCGGATTTTGAGCACGTTATTGACTTCGAGACCTTTCCAACGGTTCAAACAATTCATGAATCGGAGTCCCAAATCAAAAGTTATGGCCCCAAGAAGTTGGCACACTTTCTAGAAGATACAGTTGCAAATGCTCTTTTGAAATTTGAACTTCATGTTGTAAATTTTTGGCGCCAAACCACCTAAACTCAAATTTGAATGTTGTTTTGGCTCCAAACTAATGAGGAGCTCTACTTATGGGTGGTTTTCTAATTTTTGGGTAACTTTTTGGGGACAAGCTCGCATATTGCGAAAGGGTTATTCTGTAGCTTTCTGTAACTTGCATGTGTTGTAGAACTTGGGGATTGAGATCCTCTGCATGTAAGAAGATCCATTTTCTGAATAATAAAATTATTCTTTTGTTTGTGGGTTATTTTTTATGTCTCGGGCTGTGCCCTCATCAAGTGGTATCAGAGCGGGTTCTCTTGAGCGTGTGGACAGATCGCCGATCATGAGGCAGTTTGCACCAAGACCGGGGTTGTGGGTTGAGGTCAAGAAAGATGCCTCCAAGAGTGATGCCCGGTAGGCATGGTGGTGCCAGAGGTGGTCGAGGCGGCATAAATGTTGGTGGAAGAGATGCACTGGCAGCCCTCCAAAGACAGATTGATGCGTTACAAGAGCAGTTGAGAAGAGGGTTAAACCTGAGGGAGGAAAGTGAGGATGAAGGAGAGGAAAAGAAAGGTTCAAATGTAGAAGAGGAAGAAGAAGCAATTGATCAAGACCAAATGTAGATAATAAGGGCCATTCTAAAGATTGGGAAAAGACCCAAAGCAGAAGTCCCTAGTTATTCTGGAAGTCTGAACCCAGAAGAGTTGATCGACTGGATCAATGAGCTAGAAGAATATTTGA
>VDFB02058242.1:415389335-415560911 GCA_007258455.2 Sequoia sempervirens
TTGACTTCGAGACCTTTCCAACGGTTCAAACGGTTCGTGAATCGGAGTCCCGGATCAAAAGTTATGGCCCCGAGAAGTTGGCGCACTTTCTAGAAGATACAATTGCAAATGCTCTTTTGAAATTTGAACTTCAGTTGTAATTTTTGCGCCAAACCACCTAAACTCAAATTTGAATGTTGTTTTGGCTCCAAACTAATGAGGAGCTCTATTTATGGGCGGGTTTCTAATTTTGGGTAACTTTTGGGGACAAGCTCACATATTGCGAAAGGGTTATTCTGTAGCTTTCTGTAACTTGCATGTGTTGTAGAACTTGGGGATTGAGATCCTCTGCATGTAAGAAGTTCCATTTTCTGAATAATAAAATTATTCTCTTGTTTGTGGGTTATTTTTTTGTCTCGGGCTGTGCCCTCATCAGTTTGAAGCTCGACCTGCATCTTTTCTGTCGATTTTGATGATTCTTTGAGAGATTTTGAGCAGGAAAGGTAAGATAAAGATTATTCTGTCACAAATTTGAGTCTTCTCAAGCATTTTAATGTGTTTTTGGGGCCTCAAGGTCGTGACTGTACATAATTTCTGATGCATTTATGTTTGTTGTTTACTTGTTACTCCCTTTGGCTTGAGATTTTGGAGGAAAGCTATGGAGAAATCTATGGCCTTAACTGTATTTTTCCTCAAAAAACAAGGGTAAGCTCATTTATTTTGTATTTTATTTCCATTTTGCATATATTTTCAAACTCTTTCTGGCCGCCACACCCTCCATTATTCTTCTGATACATTTCACTTTGTTGATATTTACTCATACTGCTTGAGTCGCCATTGGAGACTTAGTCCGTATCTTGATAGGAGAAATCTGAAAGAAACTTCGTTGTATCTTATGAATTCTTTCACAACATAACGAGGGTAAGCCATTAAAGGCTGCGACCTTTCCCTTGCATTTTTGAGCATTTTTGCTGAATATGCCTTTTTATTATCATCCTTGTAGACCTGTTCCATTTCCATGATCTTTGAATCCAAACCCAAGTGAGTTTCTACCTCATGGATTTAATAGATGCAAAGATTAAAACCCTAGCCTCATTTTTGTGAATAGATCATTCAAGGTTATAATATGAATGGAACTTCATGTAGAAAATATAGCTGAAATGAGGGTTTTCCAAACCTTTGTTCACATGAAAACTCCTAAAAGAGACAACTCCATTGATGTATTGATTGTATATACAAATCTATAACTCCTTTTTCATTTTTTTTGAAAGTATATCTCTTTCCAAACTCTATGAGGAGACTTCTATGATGGCACTGTAGTTCTATTATCTTCTATTATGAGTTTACTTCTTTGACATGGTAGGCCTGTAGATACTTGTCTATTGATACCATTTGAAACTCTTGATTATGAAAATTTTACATCTTTTTGTGATCTTCATATCCTATCAAAATTCTATTCTCATTGTTTCTTTGATTTCATGACTTTATGCATACATCATGAGTTGAAGATCAATGTTATGTTGTTACCTCTATTATTTTTGACAATAAGAATCTTTGCAAATGGCTGAAAGTGTTGTCCTTAATACTGTTGTGCATGAAGGCATTTGTCATCAATGCTGTTCTTTCAAATACATTGATTCCAGTGGTTTCCTGTAAGTTACTTTAATGCCACTGTGATGTTGTTCACATTCTCTTGATCATGACATCCTGGAGCTTCTTGATTTGTTTCAGCTGAAGTTGCATTGCCTCTCTTCAGGTTTATACAAATACTATGATTGCTTTCTTTTGACATTATGACTAAGCACTACAATGTAATTGCACTCTAACCATTTATTACTGGCATGTAAAACTCATGAATGCTGGAAACTAGAATGTAATCACTCACCAGTGTATTGTATCTTAATGCTCTTTTCAAAACATAATAGATGTCCTCTATCTTGCTATTACATTCCACTGTAGTAAATGCTTGATAGCTGATTATGTGTTTAAATCTACTACTCCTTTTCCGTTTCAGCTGTTATTTATAATTGATTTATGAGGCATCATGTATTCCTACTTACTGTCATTCTTTTGCAATGAATATCATCTACTTCTCTTAGATTTGTAAACATATGTACTGCCCTGTAGCAGCAATATGATCACTGCATGATCCTGTAACATCTCTTTGACACTTCTATTTTTGTAGCAATATGATAAAAATTGTATTCGTAACTCAAGTACTGCTGTATTATATGCAGTTTTATATTGTTCCAAATCCTTACATTATATCAACTATCAATGCATACAGTTTGATCTATTCCTAGCACTATCTCAACAAGACCTTGTAACTGCTTCAGTAAGATTACTCTTTTGAGCTCATTGTCTGGAATTTTGGAATCACTGTCATTTTATATAGTTGCCTTCCTTTATTATGAGCTGGGCTCAACCCTCGTGGGAGCCACATTTTTCTCCACTTATAACAATATCTGTTGGTTTAAATGATGATTATACCTATACCTGCACACTAAACAAATGTATTAGCAAAATAATTGAAGCCAAATGCTTCCATTGGACTTTGTGCCTCCTGATCATGTTATTTTCATTTTGTTCAAATCATCTGGATAATGCCTAATTGAGTGTGTACCACATCTCTGTTGGTAATGTAGGCATAAGGAAGGACTTGATTCTTCATTTCTCTAACACCACTTTTCAACAATCTTGTAGGAAACCTATGGAGCTTGGAGCCGAACAATCTGGAGACACCGGAGTGGTGACAACTGAAGGCTTCAAATGTGACAATGATTCGTCATTCCAGGAAATGACGAATCACCTTCTCTCTTATACCTATATTCTCTTCAGTTGTGTTTTGCACATTTCCTTTTTGTATTCATTATTTGATTTTGAAAATCAAATTAAGTTACTCCCATGACTTGTGTGGGACTTTGGTTTTTACAATATGAATAAAAAAACATTTGTTATGCAAATGTCCAATTTTTTGTTACAAGTACTTGCATAATAAAACTGAAAATCAAATGTAATCTGATTCTTCATGATGGATAATGAATACTTAAGAAGAATTTTTTTTGAAATTTTTTGTACCTTCTTTGATGAATTCAATTCAACTCTACCTGTTTTGAGTTGTAGCTAAAAATAGGTAACAATCACATCACTAATTATACTCCATTTAAATTATTAAATCTTTGTTTATCTTTAAACTCTCATCCATGGTGGCCAAAACTCTTTTTCACAACTAGGTATAGATTATTTAAATGATTTAAAATCTAAGCATGATCTTTCTAAAGATGTGGAAGGTTATAACATTCTATTTTTGTTATTTTATGATAATTCATTTATGGTAAGAGTGTCCAATGAATGAATATCTAGCCATGCATCTAAATAGAACAAATATATATAAACCTAAATCTTATAACCAGATAAAACTAGATATATATTATATATTTAATAATCATCATTAATATATAATATTATTTAAATTATATTTAGTATTTTTAAATTATTATTTAATAATTATATAAATAATATATGATGCTTGTTGATTCTACTAGTGATGGTCATCATTATAGTACATATTAAATATTAATATTATGTATTATATAATTTATATAAAATTAAATATATTAAATATCATCATATATCTATATATGGAGAAGCTTCATGGGTTTGACCATGAAGCCTCAAAGATCTTTGTGACAGGTTCACTTCCTTTGTATCCTTGCACCAATGAAGTGACAGGGGTCATCTAAAGTAGGCTCACAAACATATAAAGAGATGCCAAGCAACACTGTATGGGGGATCACGTTATGCACATACAATCACAAAGAACATGAAAAGAAAATAAATAAAAGACTAGTATGGCACATGCAATTCAACCTATAGTAGGTCATCTACATCCCAATCTTGTTCATTATATGCTGAAGGTGGATAACTAGCCAAAGGGATAATAACAAGTGTCGTACTAGAAGCATCACCAGGTACAACATGTGGTGAGTCACTCTTTATAGGAGGATCATCACGGTTGTTATCATCTAAGCTCATGGAGAAAGAAAACGATAAATTTAGCTCATTATGCACTTCTTCATTAATCTTAACAATTTCATCATCATCATCCAAGTTCATCATAATAGGAGGCCTGATGATGATGTCTATTGAAGTTTCATGTTGTTGTTGTGGCGAAGGTGGAGAGTCATAATGTTGTGTTTGAGTTAAATTTTGATCTTGATTTTTTATTTTATTCTCTTCTTCTAACTGATGAGAAATAGCATGACGTCTATGCCTACACTCTTTAGCATTTCTATTTCTTCTTACACATTTTTCAAGTTGTGATTATGTAGGAGCGGGTTTATCAACCATTGGTTTCTTTTCTTCTATAAGGGAGGAATGAAAGGAACCATGGAAGGTTGTTCAACCACTTTCTCTTTATCTTTGTAGACTTTTTTGATCTTAGGAGGCACAACAAGACTTATATGGTTATCTCTTAGTGTCTTATAGGAAATAGGTGGAGGATTTGTCTTGGATTGGTCTTGGTTACTTGGAAGGAGTTTTGGTTCAATCATGGATTCATAAATGATAGGAGGCTCAATCATGGGTTGAGGCATGTTTCTAAGGGATAATTTTGCTATGTGCTTTACCTTAAAATTTTGATAAGAATTGAAAAAGAAGTCCTCACAAGGCTTAATAGGTTCCATTGGTTCAGGCCAAAATAAATTGAATGAGAAATTCCCATAGGAAGACACAGGATTAAAGCCACTATGATGCACAGTGAAGATGTCATTTCCAAATGGAAACTTTAAGTATTTATGCACTACCAATGGGAAAACATCCATGGAGCGTAACCATGAACAACCAAGCTTCACGTGGAATTGGTTTGATGATGAGATGATGGAGAATGAGACATTCAATTGTTTCGGTCCAACCTTTAAAGGAAAAGTGATCAAACCTATCGTAGGGAAAGCAAACCCATTATGGTTTTTGATCCATGCTTTCAGTTGTTCATAAGAATCTTGATAAATTTCATGCACAAATAAGAATTCCTCAGTGATCACATTCTCTACACACACAAGATTAATTAATATCCCATTGGTAGGCTTGTCATTGACTCTTTTAGTGATGTAAAGAGAACCATCAGGTGCATGTTTGATTATATCATTTTGTGAGAAAGAAATGTCAAGAGACATTTTGGTTTGGCCCTTATGAGGTTGAACATCAATGAAAGTGACTAGAGTATCATATCCATTATTAGCATCACTCATGTTATCTTCAATCATGTGTCAATATTCATCACATCATTCTTGGCATCATCAACTTTTACAAAAGAGATGTTATGATTTGGCATAGGATTAGTAAATATTTCCAAATTTTGGTTGGGTGGGGCAATGGACTTATTTCCTTGATCATTAACACTACCAATTTGGATGTGATTAGAATCAATGAGTTCTTGCACAATATGTTTAAGATGCTTACAATGTTTCATATCGTGTCTATTTTGTCAATGATAATGGAATAAGGCATTTGAGTTAAAGTTTGGAGGTAAGGGTTTAGTGGTATCAATGGCTCGAATGAGAGGTAAGGTGACTAAGTTCTTACACATAAGTTGCAACATGATGGAATGGAGGGTATTAGGTAATGGTGTAAATTGTCTACTACGCTCTTGGAATTGATATGGATTGTTGTTTTTATGGCCTAGCTACTTGAGAGTCAACATGTGGAGTTGTTTGGGGTGGATTTATCTATAAAAAGATCTTATTTTGTTTCTTGAATGGTTGTAAATTGTTATGGGGCAAAAATTTGGATTTCTCAGGATGATTAGAAGGGGTTTTTGTTTCATGATGACTACTCAAATTCTGATAGTCACAAAGAGTTGTGCACAAATGTGTAAAGGAGAGAAATTTCATCATCCCAAGCTTTTATTGATTGTTTTTTTGCACATTTTCAATGAAAATCCTTTGAAGGTCAGCAATCAAGAATCTTAAAGTTGATTTGTGAGTAAAGTAATTGGTATCATGCTATAAAATCAGTGATCTTTTCATCATCCTTTTGTTTACACTTCATTAAATCAACTAAGGTCATCTTGGGACCAATGTGTACTTGGAAATGGTTGAGAAATGCATCAACAAGCTCATTGAATGAACTAATTGAGTTATTCGGTAAAGAGAAAAACCTTTCCAAGGTTGTATCTTTCAAAGACCTAGGGAAAATTTTATCCAAGAGCTTATATTCAAAAATGAAGTCACTACATAAGGTTGTGTATGTCGACACATGGTTGCTAGAATCTCCTTTACCACCATATTTCTCAAATCTAGGAATCTTTATGTGCCTTGTGGAATTTGTGCTCTCAATATCTCCAGGGATAAGGGGTTTGTTTTGACATATTGTGAAGGTTGGCCATTTTGATTTTGGTTCAGTGTGGAAATTTATTGTTGGAGGGATGAAACATTTTACAAAAGTTGGTTAATGATAGAATCATTGGTTGTGTTGTGAGATGGAGGTGAATAAGGTGTAGGTGTATATGTATTTGGAGGACAAGTGAATTATAAATTTGTGAGGGGAGATGGATTATGAGATATGATATTTGAATGCACAAAGCTAAAGGGATTCCTAGTGGAAATACCTAAGGTTGTATTAACATTGCTAGTGGGTTTCCTTGTTTTAGGAACGGTTGGATTAGTGTATGTAGGAATAGAGGCCACAAATGTAGGAGGAATTTTATTTCCACCTTGAATTTGAGTGTACCCAAAATTTTGAGCACAACTAGCCATTGTAGGAACATGATAAGTCAATTATATGAGCTACAATACATATAGTTTTATTCCTTTTTTATTATTAAGCATTTTCCTCATGTTATCTATGACAGAACCTACCAGAAATGTATTCAAAACTCACAAAGTTTTGTAATTTTTCTAAGGCTTTATCCATTTGTTTTAGCTTTTCTTGAGGGAAATTATCAATCATTGTGTCAACATCAGTCACATTGGTTGTGGGTAAAGTGGTCATGGGAAATGTGGTATCAAAGCTATGGTCCATAATGGGTTGACTAGTATCAACACTATGAGTGAAAGAGTTGGAAAACTCAAGATCCACAATAGATGTAGTTGCACAGGATGGGATAAGTCTTGAACTACATCTCACTAAAGCATTGGTAATAGGACACTAAGTTGTGAAGCTCATACAAGTTTCACCAAACCTAAGTGCACCCAAAATGGAGAAAGGGTACTATGCAAATGTAATGAACACCCAAAAGCATGAATCACAATGCAAGTATGTAAAAAGATTTTGTAATTTTAAATTTGAAAAAAGATAATCTACTGATTATGCTATGCAAAAACCTCAAAATGATGTCTTTTAATGCCAATTTTTATTTCAACAATACACTCAATTTGACCAATTGAACTTAATGCAAGAAAGTACATAATTTTTTGATTTCTGAAACTAAAACACATATATAAGAATAGAAGAAAACATAATAAACAAAGGAAGATTAATGCCAAAAAATTTGAAACCACACTTGTACAGGGACTGATTTTACCTAGGGTGAATGGGTCCTAGGTTAGGGATCTAAAATATCAAAGTTTGAATTTATTGCTTAATGTTTGAATTCCTAGTTTCAGATTGCAGACTGTGGTTTCAATGACAATTTTTTCTAAATTTAAGTGTCCTAATGCAAATGAAATTAGTGACAAATGATGAAAAAAGTGATACTTTTTGAAATGCAATTTTGACCAAATTTGTTAATGTAAATGACTGAAAAATACACTAATATGCAAGTACTATGCAAAATTAATGTAATATTCATGCAAATTTTTGGATTTTTCATATTTTAAACAATGCAAAATGAAAATATAAAACCCTAAATGAGATGTAAACTAATGAAATTTTGACAACCCTAAATGGAATTCGAACTAATGTAATTTCAATGCACACTAATGCAAATCCTATACCTAGGGTTTGAATGAACTCTAATTTCAGAAAGTTTATAGTGCAAGAATGTCGGGTTCACCAAAATGAAACATAAAAAATAGGTCCACAAAAATGAGACAAAGGAAAATAGGGTTTAACCAAAATGGAGTGGGAAATGGTGTGTATACCTATCTTTCTATTAATTTCATTAGGAAATGATATCCCCAAAGGTAGAATTGACTTTCAACTCTATTGGAGATCTTGCAATTTCCTTATGATTGAGGACAAGGTAGAATCTGTCTGAACAATACTTTTGGGAGATAAAAATAAAATACCAAATGAACTCAATTATGCAATGTAAGAATTGGATCATGTAGATGAAGCATAATACTAACAAAAACAACAAAATTTTAGCATATTTCAGAAAGGTAAGACAATGTGTACCCATCACCAAAAGTGGTTGTTGAGCGTCCATAAATGGTGAATGAGTTCTTATACATATTTTTTTCTTAATTTTTGGGGTCCTCTAGAGATAGGTTTGAGATGCATTTTCTCACAAGTTCCATTGCTAAAAATTCATAAATGAATTCAAGTTCTGAGTTTTCATGGCCTTGAAAACTTTTTGTGACAACTTTGCAACTTTGACAACTTTTGTAATTTTGCACTTTTGAGATCTTCAATTCCAATCCTTTCTTCAACCTAAGACCTGCACATACACAAGAGAGAATATTTTTTTTGTTTTTGGTGGATAAGGGTTTTCCTTTCTCAAACCCTAGTTTGGTAATTAAACCTTGAAATGAAAGAATAATAAAATATAAGGAATGATGAATGAACAATGCTATGTTGCAACTCACCAAACCCTTGAATAGAGATCCTTAGAGGACTGAAGTCTAATGCATCTCTCTAAGGTCTTGATCTTGCATGAAATGGCTTGATTGAAAATGGATCTTGATGCTTGAAACTTGAGACCTACATCACAATGTTAGCTCCAAAAACATGCAGGAATGCAGATAACTTTGACATGATGCTTGAGATCTTGAATGCTGATGTAGAAGACTGATAAATCTACTCTTGAATTCTCTTGACAATAATATTTTCTCTTGTGAAAGTTTCCTTAACGCTAGAAAATTTTCCTTAGAATTGAATTGATAAAAAGACCTTGTATTTATAGGTAATTTTCTAATTTCCTGACAATTAAACATCAAAGGTTGAAAATTGCAATTTAAATTTGAATCATAAAAATGCTGCCAAAAACATTTTAAAAATTGAGATCCTCAACTTAAGGAGGACCCAAATCTAGGACACTTAATTTCCAAGGCAATTTAATTAATGTTTACAATTGTTTAATACAAGTTCCCCTTTCAAAAAATGAGATTAATTAGGCTTTTAAATCCATAATTGGGCCAATTAGAGGCTTAATTAAGTCCAATTAATTAAGGGGAAGCAAAAAATAAGTGAGAAAATGTAAAGGAGTACATTTTTCATCACTACACTATGCCTCTTTACAATAGATCTCAACACAACCCTTTTTAATAGTTGTAACAATATAGTGACTACTACTAACTTATTCCCTCTTAAATCTATGCTCCGTAAAATATTGGTGGCTAATGCAACCCTCCCCAAAAACACTTTGATCTCTAATAGTCTATTTTCCTTAACATTGTTAAGTATATGACTAGAATTGTTCTTGTTCTTGTCATGTACAAGAGGTGAGTTTGGAAATTAACCATATCTATATTCATTTAAATATCAACTAACTAATACTTGGACCTATTATGTATCTAAAATTTGGTAACAACCATATTTTAGTGATATATTATTCAAATTTAGCCAAATAATTTCTTACAATAATGATAAATATTTTACATTTCACCCCTAGAGGATAATATCTTAGTGTATGTAATTTGTGTAAGAACATCACCACCTCCTTATTAGAAAATTATGTTCTATTGTCAATTATAATAGTAGATGGAAAAAATAATTGAGGGATAAGATTATCATTATGAAAGTTCAGGGTTTTTGTTTAACCCATTTAAAAAAATTTAATATATGGATTTAATGATGAAGTAATGTCCTTTAGATTATTTTGATGTAATAGTACCCTCCAAATAGAATCCCAAGTAGAGAAAGGCCATGATGAAGTATAAGGGTGGATTTCATGAGAATGTGCATGTTTAAATTACTATGCCTTTGACATGTCGCACACTTTTACCCAAAGTCACATGAATCTATTTCCATTTTACTCTAGTAATACCCCATGTGTAGTATCTTTTCGACAAGTAACTTGGCACTAACATGATTTCCATATATAGGCCTGTGGGCCTCTTGGAGTACAATATGTTATGAGTTTTTTTTTCTCCAAAGAGAAAATAATTTTGTTTTTCCTTTAAATAAGATTTGAATGATATTATATATGCTCTTGAGGAGCGCTGAATTGTAATTTTGAAAATGCACTCCTTTCTATTATCAATAAAGTTTAGTGGCTTGAAACTTTTATTAAAAAAAAACTCTTTGGAATGAGAATGGTGATAGAAAAGGGTAATTGTGACGTTTTCATTAAAATGAGGATTAATACAAAGCATTTATTAAAACCCTTTTAAAAGAGAGGAATAATTGTATTTATTCAGTAACTATTAAAGTATGCCTTTATGAAAAGGTGTAATGATTTGGAAAGCATATGTTGAAAAGTTATATAAAGAATTTATGTGAGATTTAGAAAGGATGGATATAGCCCATGAAAGAATGTGGTTTGGAGGGTCATGGCCATTGGACAAGGGGAATATAAAGTGTGTCCAACTTGGGGTGTAGAGTATACTAAGGATTTCCTTGGTAAAGGCTTGTTGATTGATTTATCTATTGTGTATGTTGATTAGTTGCTCTATTACATCTTGTGTTAAACAGTTTGGGAAGTTACTTTGTTACCTATTGTGTTTTTCATGTTGAGTGGTTGTTTTATTACATGTCGTTTATGAATAAGAACTATTTCCTCCTCGAGTGTACCATAGATATGATGCCAAATCCATTAAAATTTTCCAAGGATGAGAGTGACCATTCCAAGTGCTCTAATTTAGATAAGTGTTGAACATATTATTAAAATATTTAGAATTAAATATAATTAATTTAGAGCTATTCTAATGAAAATTCTCTAAAGATGAACTATTTTTTTCTGTAGAAAATATTCATATTGTTGGATGTCAATTTATATATTCATGATGTTCTTCTTAATGTGCTTAATTCTGAAGCTAATTAATATATACTTTATAATCTTCAAACTTATATAATATCAATAATAAATCTATTTATATACAAAATTAACTCTAATATATTAAATCTGTCATATTTTATATTCTACAGAAAAGTAGAATTACATTTTAGTATAAGAGTCTAGTTGATATTCAAAGTTTCATATTCAAGATAATATTATGGAAACTACTTGATGATTATTATAAGTGATTAACAAACTTATCATTAAAAATAAATATGTTTAAGGTTCTAAAATTTTCACTAGAATCATCTTTCTTCATAATACAATGTTTAAAAAAGATGCGTGCTAGAAAGATTCAAAAAACGATATATGTAATATACCAAATAAAATGTGTAAAATAAAATTATAAAAAATAAAAAGATTTACATATATATGAATATATATAATATAGAATAGAATGTTAGTTATACAATACATGAATAATGTGGTGAGTTTAGGTTCTATATGTGAATCAAAGAATATGTGCAATGAGATATATAACTATGTAGTGAGAGGTTGTGCCTCTTCAAAAAAAAATTTAATAAAAATAAAAATTAGTATTGTTGATGGGTGTTTTAGCACTTTCTCAACATAGGCAGTGCATAGGTTCACTACCTCTCTTGAAAGGTAGAAATCTGCAAGCAAGTTACCAATCACTACCCCAAGATCTCTTGGGTGTTAGGTCATGACGTGCACAAAATCTCTCAGTTGATGTTTGATGTGATTTTGTTGGTAATCACAGGGCAGAATTATGGGCTGGATGCGAGATGAATCTTGAAATGGAGTTTCTAAGATGGGAAGTTAGAGTGCAATTTGCTGCAGGTTCAAACAACGATCATAAACTCCAGTTTTATCTTAAGATTTAGCTTTACAATGTGTAATGAACCTTAGCACAGGCTACTTATTAAAAGAAAAGGAAAAAGGCAAGGAAGAGAAGAGGTTCCTGGATCTGAAACTAACTATGAACAGTGATCATGGAGGGTTCTACTATGGACAACTTCCTTAAAATAGAATTCAACTTAACCAGAAAACTCATAGTATCATGAAACTTGTGCTAGCTTCTAAGGACTGCAAATGTTCTACCATTCATTCACCATAAACATGCATGAACAAAAGATAAAAGTTTGGAGCAGCTTTTATTTTACACCCAGACTAACTTTACACAACTATCTACCAGCAATAAACAACAAAAAGTATGGACAAGAAAGGCATCAATACAACATAAATCTTCACAACCATTGAACAACCTTGCCAAATCTACCAAAGTAAACTAAAACCATGAAAAATAGCAAAGTAAATCTAACTAAATCAACTAACTATGGGAGATGAATCATGAAACATGCAAAGAAACTCAGAAATTCACCAAAGTCAATGTATTTCTATTAAAAAATTTGTAGCATGTCATTACAACAACTCAACTCTCTCTTGAAAATGAGAGGAGACTCCCTATTTATAGTGTTCAAAAAACAAAATGAATGGACAAGATTAATTTGCATTGTGTGGCCAAGATTCACTACAAAGTAGGGTTTCACCTACCCCCAAATATTTTACAATTTAAAATACATGTCTTGTCTTTTTCCCTATTTTGTCCTTTAGTGGCAACACTGTAGCGTTTTGTCTTCTAGTTGATTTCCCTTTGCTGGAGCTACTCTATGAGGAACTTGTCGTCAATTATCGGGTTTCCTTCCTATTTCTTCAAGGCAACATATTCTATAAACTCGATGGTGAGTGCCTAAAGTTTCTCGATTTCCATTATGATGGATTGGAGCACCTGGTAGTTCCATTGTTTAGATCAGCCCGTAAGTGTATTCCAATATTCATCACACTTGGCCGTATTATCCCTGACTTGTTCAAATTGGGTGAAGGCCTGAGTAGCAAAATTCATGAAATCCGTGGTGAGCTCTCCCAACATTCCATCTTCCATCTTGTTATGGAAATAAGGCTTCACCTTTTCGGGATCGATCTCAATAGCGGGCAGGTCATAGCCTGTCATCACTTTCAAATACTCAATACAATTGGCCCTGATGTCCTTGGCCCAATCAATATCTCACTCCACCTTGCAGAGGACCTGCTCCAACACCTCTTTCTTGTGGTCAAATTTCATCTTCCACATTTCAACCAGCCAATGATCATCCTCTGCGAATGCAACTTCTTCTTTCTATACTTTGGGAGGAAGCTTGAGGATGACCTCAATTTTGGGGTAGGTGGATTCATAAATCCCTAGGAAGTCAATGCAGAACTTCCTCATGCCCTCAAGGGTTTTTTGAACCTCCAAGAATTTATTTGTTGTTCTAATAGCATGATTGATGCCCATGTTTCCAGCATATAGGACCTATTGGAACCAATCTTTTGTAATCTTAGTCTAGTTTTTCCTTCTCTTGAGCTTGTCGATTTTCTCCTTAGACAACAACTGTGGTGGAGCCGAGGACGTCGTGGGAAGTTCTTCCACTGATGACGATTGTTGAATGTAGGCTATCAAATTAGCTAACTGTGCCTTGAGTTCTTCCTTGGAGACCTTATCCTTTTGCATCAGATGCACCACCATGGCGAAAAACTCCTAAAGGTGATCTATTTTATGTTCTCTTGATGATGTCCCCAAGTTGATGGTGGAAACATTGTAACCTATCCCTTCTTCATTCACCACTGGTGTAGCTATTTGCATGGTCTTGGATCTAGAAGCGTCCATTGTCAGCTTGGATCTAACTTTGGGTTTCTTCTCTTTCTTGGTGCTAATTTGAGCTCAAGCCAAGATGGCCTCTAACCTTGCTTTTGAATCCTTGGGAGAAGGAGCTTTCTTCTCCAGTTAATTTTCCAACCACTTGGGAATCTAAGACTTTTCCTTGGGTGATTCACAATCACCCTCCTCTTCATTCTTCCTGATTCCAATCTCTTTATCCTTAGGAGCTTCCTTCTTTGTTCTTGTGTCTTCTTCTTCGTCGGAGTCCCAGATGAACACAGTGCATTTGATGGGGGACTTAATGGGCAGGTGCTCCTTGGTGTTGTCTTCCCCTTCAGTATCCTTTTCTTCTTCATGCCCATGTTCTTCGGGCTGCTCTGTTTATGGACTCTTGTGGGTTTCATCCTCTTCTTCAGGCTTATCTTCTTCTTTACTATCCTCCTCACGTTGAGATGGCACATCTTCCTCTTTCTTTTCTTGTTCTTCTTGTTCTGTTGAGAGGGGAATTTCTTCATCTGGCTTAGAGCTTTCTTCCTATTCCCCTACTGGAAGTTCAATGTTTTCTTCCATTTTATCACTTAACTCCTTTCCTTCCTCAGAGGGTGGTTTTTCCACTTCCTCTTTGACATCTTTCAATTGTCGGGCAAGCTCTTCTTTGAGATCTACATCAAAGGTTTCTATAATGTACTTGGTGCCAAAAAATTCTTCTTCACCACCCTCGAAGGACTCTGTTTCTTCTCCTTCATGGACTACCTCATCAATTTGTAGATGCTGGTGCCTTGGATGTTCATGGTATTCTTCTGCTTCTTCCTCCAATGCCTTGGAAGCCTCTCTCTCATGTCATTCCAACTCCTCAAATATTTGCATCATGGCTTTCATCTCCAATGGTTCAGTTGGAGCCTTTGAAGTAGGAATACTACCAAGAACCTGTGCCAAGGTAGCTTGGATGGTCAATTTCATCAATACTTCAGAAATATTAGACCAGACATTTTGCATATGTCGTGAAAATTCCTCTGGAAATGAGAGTGTTGGTATTGGCATTATTATTGTTTCTAGTGAAATAGACATGGTCAGAGACATGGAAGCAGAAGAAAGTGGATAGGTGGTGGTGGAAGAAGAATCAATCATTACAACTGGTCCAACAGGCGAAGAAGAGGCAAGGTGGACCGAGATGTCCACCACAGGTGGGGAAGTAGCCACCATGGCCTGAGAAGTAGATGTAGGGGCAGCCATAGTGGAAGTAGCCGGTGGAGATTTTGGTTGCTCGGTCTCCATTTCCTCTCCCTCATGGAGCGGATCTTCCTGAATAACTGGCATCTCAGTGACACTGCTCGACTTCTTATGTTTCTTGGAAGGTTCACCTTCTGAGGCCTTTCTTGCATACACCTTTGGATTAGATTACTGCTCATCAGTTTCTTTTCTTTTCCTTGACCTAGTGAGTGGAGGGGATTTTGAAGTTTCTCCTATTGAGGTAATAGTTTCCCGCCATCTATTCCACTTGGCTCACTTTCGAGCCTCTCATAGGTTAGAGCGACACCTTGTTGTTTCAATCGAGCAACTTTCCCATCAATCCATTCTTTTGTGTGAGCCTCGACGGGCTTGGTTAGAATGTCAAGGTCATCAACCTCTTGTTCATCCCAGTCAATCAGGGGCAGCGGGAGATTGGCAACTACATCATATCGGGGGTCTATTACTATGCTCTCATCTTCTTCCACCTGATCAAGCATTGGGAACAAGTTTACCCTCTTTACAAAGTATGCGGTCATCCGCACCTCATTGTCATCTTTACAATTAGTCCAAAAATCCTCAATGCTATGCAAATGGGCATATTCAGGTCCAAGCGCCTTCCTGATATGGCCATATGGATCCATCTGTGGCCGGGCCGTGTGGAGCCTCAAATGGTACTCTACCAGCTCCTCTAAATTGTTGACACATTGTGAGGTATGGAGCTCGTACATCCCTTGGCTGAAAGAGAGGGGATAAGGAATCCTTGCTAGATGTTTGCTACTCAAGAGGGTGTGCACATGTTGTAGCTTCCAAGAGAGCTCCAACAGTATCATCCGGTCATTAGGATATTGGGGTAGTTTGTTTGGCCTTTTAGAGAAGCCTTCTACATGAATGTATGTAAACTTCAGATATTGGATGAACAGAAAGGCATACTGCTTTAGGAATGTGTTGGCACTGTGGGATACTCTCCTTTCGAAGTCACCCCTGAGCAATCTGATGATATGACCTATGAAAGCGTCATTGACCCTACAGTCATCTTTCTTGAAGTTCCTGAATTGCAACTGAGGGTACTTGTCATAGACTTTTAGCTCACTACCAGGTTCTTCATTTAGAGCTCTGAATAAGCCACTGTATTTCCTCCGTTCAGCCAATTAGTAGACCAAGTAGGACGCCATGTAGAATTTAGAGGTCTTTTTGACAACCATGAACTGCTAATGAAAGCAATCACTAATTATCCCATCCCAGTAAAACAAGGTATCTTCTCCACGGAGAATCTCTTCAATGAAGTAGACCATCCATTCCTGGAAGAAAGCAGCAGTAGGAAGGCCCATTACTTTGCTTAAGAATGTTACCAAATCATGGTAATCTTCGTAAAAATCACTGTGAAAGAGCTCCTGGGGAACTTTTGCAGCATTTCCCCTCTTCTCCTTGAGCCAATACTAATTGATGAGCTTTTTACACTTGAGGGGATCTTCATCCCACATTTCCTTGCACTACTTTATGGCTGTTAATTCCATCTCCCCGAAGGTAGGGATATGAAAGGTCTTTGTTATTGCCTTGGTAGACATGTCATCTAACATGATCCCATCTCTATCTACTATTGTTCTGGTTTCCGACTGGTACGCCTCCCTGCAAGCCATTACTAGTTCAGGGGTGACAAGAGCAAGAGGGAAGCCTGCAGCTTTGGCTATCCCATTGCCTCTGATCAATCTTGCATTCTCTATTTTAGGGTTGATCTTGACCCTTTGCGTGAATTCATCGATATCAATGTGCCCGATGTTTGTGTCAGAGATCACCTTCCAATCTATGGTGATTTTGGATCTTAGGGGTTCCCCTTGGAATTAATACTTCATCTAGTCTTTGTATTCTTTTCTATGGGGTACCTTGCTTGTCTTCTTTCCTTTGTCTTTCTCCATGGTTGCCCCCAAGGGTCTTGCACCTGATTCCATATATTCTACAGAAAAAAGAGAGATGAGTAAAATCAAACATGAAACATAGAAATGTTAGTCAATTCCCTACAAACAAAGTTAGGTCGGATAATTCAATATTCAAGAAATCTAATATTTAACCCAGATTGTCGTTAGTAGTTCACGAGAGGGAGTTTGGATAGCCTGGGCCCAAGGGGCCAGCCTTCCCTGGTAGGATGATCATTTTAGAAGGGAAAACATGGCAAGGCAGCCTGCAAGGTTTCATCTGCCCTAGGACTTAGTCAAATCATGAAGCTCAATGAGGAGAGTACCCTATTTTGGCTTGTGGGTTAAAGTTCGTTTGGTGATTGGAGGGCATTTGTGTCATCATTTGGGCGATTGGAATCAAGATGGAGCTTTGTCGCTTGAGGTTAGCCGTTTGGAATGGCTTTGGTGAGATGACATTCCATGGAAGGAGTTTCGCGGGCGCGGGCCCGATGAGTTCAAGAGGCGGTCGACATAACTCATGGGCGTTTGGGAACTTCGGGTCAGAGCAGGTAGGAATTCGTTGGGCGATCACCATTTGGGAACGACGGGCAGAGAGCGAAAGTCTGTCAGAGGAAATCTGAGGGCACGGGTCTGATAGAGAGCTTGACCTTTATGTTTTCTCCATTTTCACTTAGTGGATTTTATCAACAACAGAGGCTCGGGCCTTGGAGACTAGGAGGATGAGGGAAATTCGCTCTTTCACAATGGACAAGACGAGATGGAGTCCCGAAGGCGAAAGTCCAACGGGAATGACCCAAAGTTCGTTGATCGCTTGTTATTTTGATGTTTTCGCTCGACGACCATGAGAGAGTTAGAAGCCGAGGAGTGGAGAGTAGTTTCTTGAAAGCTGTAAGGAACGACGAGGTCATCGCGGAGGCCTGCGAATAGAGGTCTGTGTGGCGGGACCCAGAGAAGGACTTGGAACGTGACCACGTGTAAAGTCAACTGATTAGGGAAGGAGCTAGGGTCCAAGGGCTGGAAAGCGGGGATCAAAATGCCGTCTGAAATGACAGACCATAAACGGCGCCCCGGGGACGAAGTCCCATGGGAGTGGACCCGGGCAATGTGTTGGGCTTAGTTTCAGTTTATGAGTTTCCAAGTTTCATCAATCGAAATGATGGTGGCATTCCGCGATGGCGGGTCCGCGAGGCAGGTTTTCCACTTGAAAGTCGTTCATTTTCATGCTTGAGCAATGACATTATGAGTCAGTAGGCCCGCAGGTCATGAATTCCCTAGTCGAAGAATGACACCAAGGAGGTGAGGTTTCATGCGCAAAGTGCAGGTGATTTATGAGGGTTTTTAGAACTTCACCACATGGGTTTTAAGTGCCTTGATTTTCTCTATCTGATGCATGTGTTTTTCATCATTTTTATCCATTTCTTTGCACGAAATCAGAGAAAAACACAAGATGAGGACGAACAACCAACTTACCTTTAGAACTTGATGAATGAAGTAGTTGAATCTGCCAATAGATGCAAGGGACCTGTGATGGGAGGCTTCGGGCTCAAGGGCGATGCATGGAGATATTTTTCTAATCACTCTGATTTGCTCTGGTTAGACTGACATATGAAAATGATAGGTCAAATTTGACTATTTATAGAAATTAAGGCATTAAATGCTCGTAGTTAATGCACGTATGGCGGCCAAAAGGTTGGTGCATTGAAATTTGAAAAATGGCCGTAGGAGCACTAGGGTTCGAAGTTCAGAACGTCATTGGCCGATTGACGTTTGAAAGTTTTGTGAGGATCAGATGGCGCCGAATGGGTCAGGATCCGAGCAGCGGAACGCCGTGAGGAGAAGGTTGTTTGAGACGACAAATGCAACAAGGAAATCCGCTAGGGAAACCCATGCGGGCGGACCTAGAGGACCCTAGGGATGCTAGCAGAGGAAAATTACCAAGGGATCCCTGCAAAGACATTTGACTTAGAAAATTTGAGGGGGGGAAACATGGTCGACTTGAGATGACACTTTTGAGGCTCACTGACCATTTTGAACACCAAAATAGGGGCATGCAAAATGAGGTGACGGCAAAATGACCTGGCAAGGCAAAAGAAAGAGAGGGTCCCCGTTCTGAACGGGGCATGTGTTTCAAGGGCACAAAAAGTATGAACATATAGGCTTCACCATCATAAAATCTATTTCAAAATTCAAATAAAAATTCAAATAAAATTATTAAAAAAACATTAAATGACATTAGATTTTTTTTCATAACATCATGATAATCTGTTCTTAATGTTTTAAAATGACCCACTAGACTACTAGATATCTTGAACTATAATGTGAGAAATTGTATAGCATGTTCTCAAAAAGAACAAGTGTGTAAGAATTGATTGGTCCAATCAAAACAACCATGAAAGCTATGGCGACTAGATATTCCAATATTGTCCCTCACCAAATTCTAACCCTTGATAAGTGCAAATAAATTCATCCTATTTTTTAATACACATACTTCTTGCCAATAAGATTATTAGTGCTTGTAGTCATTGATCGAGAGTTCATGTTTAAATGTGAAGCAAAAAAAATCAATAGCATAAAGAAGAAGAAAAGACAAAAAAAAAAAAACCTTTTAGGTGAACACGAGAGAAAGAAAAAAAAAAGATTTCATCACTTTTAGGATAAGATCTATATGATATCCATATCCTTAAGGAAACTCCCAATATAGACCATAAATTTTAAAAAACTCATGCATAGTCCTCTAAATCATTAAATAAAATAGTTATTCAGATTGCCACCCATCAATGTATTGACCAAATTTATAAAAGTAAGCATATAATTATTCACCCTAATGCCTTCTCCATAATTGCTTTAGCCATTGATTTTAGAATGATAGCTTCCATGGGAGGAAAGTTAGGAAAAGTGGCATCATAAGTGCTAGGGAATTTGGCCTCTTCATACATTGTAGGAAATTAATTTACTCTTTACAACTAGTTTTCCCATTGTGATTACTTGGTATGATTAGTTCTTGGGTTTTTCTAATTGACTATTTTAATAGCTATCTAGAGGATTTTTTAACTTTCCACTTATCATGAAGAATAATAGTCAAAATAGAGTAAGTGAAGGAAGTGATGTCTATTATGTGAATGATTGGAAGGAGTAAGGAATGCCACAACCTCTTATTTTGATTCCATTCCCTTGGCCAATATCAATGATGACTATAAGGGTGATGTGCTTTCTAGAAATTTTCATGTCCTGCCCATATCAAGTGTCTATCCCACTCATTTGTCATATATATTGGATGTTGTGGCATGACTAGTGAGACAATATTTATATCTTCAAAGAGTAAAGATAATAAATAGTGTAATGAATTTTCATATTGGAAAAGATGGAGAATGAGACTTTGGAAAATTGAGGAATAGTGTAACATATTTGTTTGGTTTTGGAAAGTATTCGAACAAGACTTAGTTCACATAAAGAAATTAAAATAGTTTGAAAAAAATAGATAAGACTTTAAAATTATTCTCAAAGCCACAAAAATAGAGCATTCAGTGATCAAATGTCAAAGGAGTCCCCTAAAGTAATTTTGAACAAACAAATGGTCAAAGAAATATGTGGATCCACAACTAGTTTGAAATGGAGTATTGAATGATGAATGGATTTAATTTTTTTATTTGCAAAGTAAAAATCAAGTGTATGTGGCTACCATCAACTTAAGGTCAAGGTAGAGTATGTTGGTTGTTACTGAGGAAAAATGTGTTGACCATCAATTTTAGATTTCATATATTTTATCTCATACATCATTTATGGATCAACCCTTTTTCTTTGCTTTAGATATGTTTAATAGTAGTGACTAGAAATAAAACTTATTCAATGTACCTATTATGCCTTGGTGAATTAAAATTTGTGTTCTATAGAGGACAATAATCACTTAGTATTAAATTCGACTTTGTTCATATTTCCTTTTGGCTAGTACTCTCTTCTACAAAGATTGTTGGAGTAAATAAGTCATTATCTGATAATTAATTTATCATCAATTAATTAGTAGAGGATTTTTTACTTTAGTTCACTTAAGTTAAACTTAGGAGTTGATGTTTAATCTTTAGTTTGATTCTTATTATTAGATTGGACTAAATTTAGGACAAGTTGTCTCACTGCATGAGATTACAACACTTGTCTCTATCTTGTCAAATATGCATGCAGGGTTTGCTTGTGCATTGCTTATATAAGCATGCACATTCATTTGTAATATCATCCAGGTTATTTGCATCAATAAAATTCTTAGGTTATTGAGCATAATATTGCTTTTGATCTTCTCTATTGTGATAGGTAATTGCATGCAGGTGTTTCATGAGAGTTGTGGATTGAATCAGTCAATTCAAACATGGTATTAGAGCCGAGATATGCAGCCCCTTATTCAATTTATGGAGGCATTGGACCTGGAGAAAAAATTTGGTGTATCCTGGAGAAAAACGGGTCTTGCCATCTCATTCGAAGTGGTCGAAAACCTTAAGATCGCCTATCATTTTTCTGAAATTTGAGCAGTTGCAATGAAAGGCAAAAAAAAATTAAAGGCATGCAAATCCGTACAAATCTGGATGCCTCGATTTCTATGTGTAGGTACACTACTTTTTTTAATTTTTCCTCTGATCAAAAAACTATTTCAGCCTTTTTTACAAAAAAAAAATTGTCTGCAAAATAATTTTTTTTTATCATTTTTTGCTTTAAAAATAAAAAAGCAAAGTTGAAATTTCAAAAAAATCAAAAAAATATATTGCAGCTTTTTTGCTGTGCAAGGTACCTTCGTACCCTATCGCAACCATACCCAGGTGGCAACAACTATCTTTACACAACCGACAACATATATTAAGCCACTCGACAACAAAATAAAAAAGGCATCAAAATCTTGAAAGATTCTCAAGAATTCGATAGAAAAACCAGCGTAAAAAACCTGACAAAATCTTGGAGAGTCCACGAGAATATTCTGATCTATGAGTAGATTCATGGTGATCGACAAATTTTTTTAGGTGACCTGATTTTTTTTGGCATCAAAGGAATATTCTTGAGTATATTCGTTGTGATCTAGATGGCCATCAAATTTAAGCACATATTTTGCTGACATCATCATGATGTCATGCTGACATCATCGTACAGAGATATCTCAAGTCCCCCTCCTAGGTCCTATTTTCCCTAAAGCAACTATTTTTTTTCTTTTTGGCATAACTCGGAGTTGAAATCGGGCAAATGAGATATTGTCGGAAAGCTGATTCCATGAAATTTCTAGTGGTGCAAGTCTTATCATTAGATTTTGCTAGTGGTTCCTGTTATTCTTAGTCAAAGTCATATCTTGATTTTTTGCTTCCAAGCTCGTAAATTTTTTCCTGTATCTCTGATTTTTGCGATTCAAGCGGCATTGGAAAGTTATTTCAGAGCTCTTTAGATCTATTCATGCACTTTTTTCTAGAATCTACCTAGGTACATTTTATTCAGTATTTTTTTTTTCACACTTTGTTTATTACTTGGATGTCTTGGCACCTAGAGAGGATTTGTTTGCATGAGATGAATTTTTTTGATCTACTTTATTAGACCTAAGGGTTTTAGTCTCTGATTTTTTCATTTGAGTGAGTATCATAGATTTTTTTGTTAATCCTTCTGTGATCAACTTGGACAAGGATAACTATGAGTCTTGGCAAAATGGCATCCTGACACATCTCAGGTGGCTTGATATTTTTCCTTATTTGAATGGACTCATACCTACACTAGACACACCAAGGAGTTTATTAGCATGGAGCATCATCAAAGATCATATTGTAGGAGTTATATGTTCTAATGTTGATCTAGAAACTATATATGTTGTATTGTAAATTGAATGTCCCCACATACTTTGGACACGAATTTGGGAGATCCATGGGGACCCTCATATCTCTCCATACCTAGAGGACCCTACTACAAATTATCTCATCCCTCTTGTAGATGCAGATTCCATACCCTTTGATGACGATACTTTAGAGGAGCTTGAGTATATCACAGGTCTTGCATGTTCTGATGGTTCAAATACTTGCATTCATGTTCCCACTCTTTAGATCAATACTACATCATCATCTTCTATTGTTCCTGATCAGCTTGACATCGCCACATATTCGGCCCCTATTGACTCAGTGCAACAAGACATCATACATCTTCTAGACATAACTACTTGGGATTCATATCTCACAAACATATCATCACTGTTTATGGAGTCCTATATTGTAGATTTAGAGGATTACTTTGAGGTCATTCATCTCCTCTTTGTTGATAGCCACATCAACACTATCGGCCCACCATCTTCATCGCCTTTGCAACTTGTTCTATATCAATCTTCATAGGATCTTGGATCGACATCATTGCTTTCTGACATGTGGACATGTGAGAAATTTTTAGAGGCACACATCATCTAGATTTGGATTCCAGAATCGCCCATTCTTTTGGATTGGCTTCTCCAATCACTAGTGGATCTATTTCTTCCTAAGGGGAGAAATGTTGTTTGCAAGCAATGGATCATATTTTGTCTTCAAATGTTCATCATTGGCACGAGAGCTATTTCTTTATGGGGGGAATTCACATCCTCATTTTATTTCTCCTATCAGGGGGAAATCTATTATACTTGCATGACAAAAGCAGTCCTTGGGGGGTCACATTGATTCCTCCTTCCATCCTTCTTTCACTAGTGTAGTCATTTCTTTTTCTTTCTTTCAGAGTGGATTTTTTCCCATATGGTTTTCTCCTTTTCTCCAATTATGAGAGATTTTAGTTGCTTGTTCATGGGTACCTCATCAGGCCTTGTAGCCGGGACCCATTCTACATTCATTTAGCTTTCTTTATCAGTTGTTTAGGTTCTCCCTAAGTTGATCTTAAGGGGGGTGTTGGAGTAAATAAGTCATTATCTGATAATTAATTTATCATCAATTACTTATTAGAGGATTTTTTTACTTTAGTTCACTTAAGCTAAACTTAGGAGTTGATGCTTAATCTTTAGTTTGATTCTTATTATTAGATTGGAGTAAATTTAGGACAATTTGTCTCATTGCATGAGATTACAACACTTGTCTCTATCTTGTCAAATTTGCATGTAGGGTTTGCTTGTGCATTTCTTATATAAGCATGCACATTCATTTGTAATATCATCCAGGTTATTTGCATCAATACAATTCTTAGGTTATTGAGCACAATCTCGCTTTTTATCTTCTCTATTGTGATAGGTAATTGCATGCAGGTGTTTCATGAGAGGTATGGATTGAATCAATCAATTCTAACAAAGATGTTATCTTCAACCTAGACAAATAATTTGTATTTGTAACAGTGATTTTTTATCTCCATGCTAATTTCCATTTGGTTGTGTATCTATTTTGTTAAATTAGTTTTTATGTCTTTTTAAAAATGCTGCTCAAACATATAAAGGCATAGTCATCCAATAACCAAACAACAACCAAAAATATTTTGAATGCAATTAGTTAGTATCAATTTCATACTTGATATAACTCCCTTATAAGACCCTTTGTTATAATTTATATTAAAATTTAGTTACATTGTGGGTCCATAATCCATAGGTCCTAGGATAATTCTCAGATATTAAATATGATATGGTCCAAATGAAACAACTTTTTAGTAGAATGTAAAACCAAAAGGAATATTTTAGGATCTAACAAGGGGTGATGCATTTTTTTATAGGGGGAAAACAAATTGTAAAGCTTTTTAAACAATAATTAATTATTGATATAAACATGTTATAAACAGATTTAAAATTGTTCTAAAAACTATCAATGGGTGATGATAGTTCACTATTGTTCTATTGTTATTAAGATTCGAAGGAAGATTATCAATTTTTGTTTTATTATGCTTTGTTATTGGGATTGGAACTCATCCTCATTAGTGGGTGTAACATAAACTATGGAATATTTCTTGCACGTAGTAGGTCATTTTAATCTATAAATAACTAATCTAAGTGAGGTCTTTCATCTTCCATACTCATTAATAATTTATCACTATCCATAGAATCCATGTATATATTATCGTTTATAAAAATGATATTAATAATAAATGATTCAATGGAAACATGCAATTATAGTTCCAAGTCATTACATTATCCATTTTTTTCTTATTTGACCTTATAATCACTCATTATTTGTATAGCTATGAGTTGTAAATCACCATGAATGCTAAGAGATGTAACATTTGAGGAAATGATAGCACATATCCCCACATTATGAGAAGTCCATAATGAAACATAGTTTTTCCATTTGTGCATATCATGTCTCATAATAAAATCATGTGTATAACTAATTTAATACACTATATTCATCTTTCCATTTTCATAGTTATTTACCAAAAGATCCCCAATAGTAGAATCAAATAGTTAGATATAATAACACAGGTTTTTATTAATGACATGCATGAGAACCAATGAATTTAGTAAATATTGTTCTATGTCCTCAAATACCTATTTTTAGTTAGTATTCCATTCAAAAATGTTAAAATAGTTTAGTGAATGGCAATATGTAGTCTACTAATAGTGTGATGAATCATCTTATAATTTTTACCTTTCCTATAGTTTATACAACTGTGAAATATTCTTTGACAAAGGCATGCCAACAATATCATCTATCTGTTGCAGAATCTTGCTCCTTTTATGGTGAAATCCTCTCCTATTGAGGTGGAGCTGGAGATTGTTGAAATGGTGGAAAGTTCATTCTTACCCCTCTTTTGGTGGGAATTTGTTAGGCTCAGTTTTGAGTGGAAGATCTACTGCAGTCCAGTTGTTGCAAGCGGTTTGTGGCTTGGTTGTTGCTAGTAGTCCTTAGGGCTTGTTGTGTTGTGGATTGTTTCTTGGCTCAAAGCTTTTTGGTGTTTCTCTATCCTTGAATTAGGACTGTTGGTTGTCCTTTGTGTTTTGTTGCTCCTAATTTTGGTGCTAGGAATGGGTTGTTTGTTTGTCTTTGACTTAGGACTGTTGTTGGTTCTAAGTGTTCTATCACTCCTGGTTATCTAGTGACCAAGTGTTGTTTATGTTTTTGTTGTGTACTGTGGTGTTTTAGCTAGTGCTAGTTTTCTATTTCATTGGAAAAGTTTGATACTTTGTTGTTTGGAAGTTTCCTTTTCTTAGCTCTGTACAAGGTTCTTGGTCCTTTCAAAACCTTGCTTACCTTATCAAAAACAATATCATCTATATTTTTAACATACACCTCAATCTCTCATTGAGACATAATAAAATCTTGTAGGTGGGAAATTATGAAAAACACATTCTTGGAATTTAATGTAACTTTGTGCTCATAAATACAATTAAAGATCTTTTTTAAATCCTAAATATGAGGTATTTGTTTCTTATATTTTATAAAAGTGTTGTCCACATAATCTTCTAAGGTATCATGCATGACATCATGGAAGATTAGCATCATGTTCCACTATTATGTAGATCCAAAAAAATTCAATCTAAAGGGAATGCCAACATAGCGAAATTGCCCCCATGGTGTAGTAAGTACAATTTCATTCCCATTGATGGAATCTCCAATCATGTCAATATTAGGTAATGTTAAATCTTCCATGGGTGATGCTTTGTAAAGATATCTAAAATTAGTACATATGCATACATAATTTCCATCAAGTTTGGGCTCCATATTAGATATCTAGGGAAAATAGTCAAATGATCAAAGAAACTACTTTTACCATATGTTTGTGTAAATGATGATTTTGGTTTTCCCTCACAATGCTTTGCTTCTCCTAGGGATTTTCACCTAAAAAGGAGAAAGGAGATTGAAAGGGGTCCCAAAATGCAAGGTTTTACACTCAAAGCCTATGTAAATGAGATGTATTATTCCTAATTAAGATGTCCTAATGCTCTAATCTAAAATTGAAATGTACTAATGATGCAAAACTTAGAAAATGTAAAGTGCTGGAAAACACAATGTGATATGCAAAAATGCCTAAAAATGCAACTAAATGATGAAATAACATAATAGAATGAAAGAGTTGCACCTAGAATTTGAAGCTTGATGTTGGGAGATTTTGGAATCCTGAAAATGCTAACTAGGACACTTACGCCAGGTGGGGCGACTTAGCCCCAGTTTCAGGAAACTTTGTCGGAATGAGAATCTGCTAAATGGGTATCTAGAAATGTCAAAATTAGTTTTTAGGCCCGGAAGCTGGACTAATTCGCCACTAGTGGTGACTTAGTCCTCCTACAAATTTTAGGAAATTTGGGACAAAATCTTGAAGTCTCGGGTCTACACTTTCTTTTCTGACAGGTGTTGACACTTGATTCTGTAGAAAACGGGGTAGAAAGCATCTCCAATCTTGAACTAGGGTTGTGTTGACTTGATTGACTTTGTAGATTTTTTGACCACCTTTCAACACCTAATTGCTTGATAAATCTACATACAAAAGTCTGCACACACATATGCAATAGGGGAAAAATGGTTGAGGGTTAGAGAATATAGGTTTGCCTTGGTCAAACCCCACTTTGGTAATCAAACCCTAAACAATGAAATGAAATGAAAAGAGTATGATAAATAGATAACATACAAATTCCATAAACTTACCACAACTTTGATGCTCAAAATTCGAAGATATGCAATGAAGTGCTCCAATAGATTGACTTGATAATGCTTGATTGAATGATGCAGAGTGCTTAAATGTTTGATTGATGTTTAGTGAATGCAAGTGAATGAGGAGATGTAAAATGAGGAGAAAAACACTTATTTATACCTAATTTTATTAAAATATCCCAAAAGTAACACATCACAGGCCGACCTCAAGGGTTAGAGAACAAATTCCCTCTAGAATTTTAAAATTAATTTGAGTTTTGTGCCAAAAAGGACTAAGTTGCCTCTATTGGCGACTTAGTCCCACTTAAGCAAATTAAGTGAGTGTTGGGAATTTCGGGGCATTGAAAGTTTTTCAACGGGAATTTTCTCAAAAACACACTTGAAAATGGCCGGAAAGTACATTAAGGGGCCAAATAAAGCATAAGAAAGGTGTAAATAGTGAAATTAAGCCTAGAAAAGTGTGAAATCTTGTTACAAGACTTTACAACACTTCAAAATAGGACTTAATAAGTGATGAAAAGGTGATTTTTAGGTGAATTGCAATGAATAGAGTCTAGAAAAGTGTAGAAATGTCTTACAACATCTCGCAACACCTTCACAAGATGTCATAATTTGAATGTTTAGGACCTAATGTGAATGTTTAAGCCACATTACAACATTAAACCCAAGCAAAATCAAGCCAAAGTCCATCAAAAAGACTCAAGTTAGCATAAAAATGTCAACTATACATCTTTTGGCGACAGCTTGAATTCCTCTTTAAATATCAAAGTAAATTTTAGGTGTGTTTTTTGATTCTTTTACTTGATATATTTCACATCAAGTGCTAGAACAATATTGTGCATAACTATGACATTACAAATGCATGAGATTTCCTAGTATGAGCAAGAAAATACATTACCAAAATATTTAACTAATATGAGCATGTTACATTGTTCATATTTATTTAAGGAATTTCCCATTTTAATACCTTATGTTTATTCTTTTTAGTCATTTTTTTTTTAAAGTAAAGTGGCAAGCCACTAAAATATTATTTATGAAAAGGAAATTACATATCAAGATACTGCAAGAGTAGAAGATTACAAAAACGATGAACCAAAATACAAGCTATTCATCAATAAAATCGGAGTGAAAGAACTACAAAACCAAAGAGGAATTTGTTGAGTTGGAGGGAAATCAACCATTAATAGAGAAGTAGAGATCAAAATTAGCCTTTACATCAAAAAGTGGTACTAAATTACCTTCAATAGTAAACATTTTATGACCCTTAATAAATGGTTGGATGGGTAAGGTGTTAGGATTAGTGATGTAAATGATTTTTTCCCAAAAATATGAAGAAACATAAATGACATAGAAGAAGCCTTTTTCATGTTTAAACATAGGAAAATTAGCATAGATTCATAAGTACTCTCTAAAGCTTCATCATTGCAAAGTGTATCTAGTGGAGGAGTGACATCCAAAAAACTATTGTATTTCAATTCTTGATAGACCAATGGTAAATATACACAACTATTAATGACACTCTTGTTAGATGCATAAGATAATTGAGAGGGAGGTGAATCACTTGTTCATTAAAACCATTTAATCCCTCATCAACATTCAAACCTATGTTAGCCTTTAAACCCTTATCATGCATTGGCATAATGCAAACATATGAAACAACAATGCAAACACATCCAAACACATAAGAACACCATATTTATGTGGAAAACCCAAGATGGGAAAAACCATGATGAGGATTAGCTCACATATATATAAATAACAAAACCGAATAAAATTAGGCTCACTACCCAGAAAAAGAAGATAGGCTCACTGTCGGGTGGGTCACTGCCAAGAAGAAAGAAGAATATAAGAAATTGTTACAAAGAGATTCACTATCTCAGAGAAAAATGATAAATATGCCACTATAACTTAATTCCATATACAACATTTGGTTCACTACCTCCAACAACTTCAAGCACATTAAAAATGTAGACACCTTCTGCTTACTACATTCAAAGTCATAGGTATTAATCTCGCACTCAAATCACCGCACTTAATAAAATTCACATCTTTCATAATTTCCACATAGATCCACACTCATCTCCAACAATTCACCTTACATTTATACCAGCCACGACCTAAATAATCTCAATTCTAGGTCAGCCTTAATGAAATGTATGCACCTCAAACATGCATCACCAAAATAGGTTGGCACCAAACACATTTTTGGTGGAAAGAAGTGAAGGAATACCATTCCAAGGGTTAACTAGGACTCAAATCCACATCACCACACTACTCAACACATCTACAATCCATGAGGTACCTCCACAAATAGCACTAACATGCTAGGTTAGAAAAACCTAAATTAACACTACAAGTGACCACATACATACTTCTCCAGGTCACACAAACCACATAGCAACACTCCACAACATCCACACAACACCTCAGAATATTCCAACATCATCAAAATATTCTACAACACTACCACAACCACCTAAAACAAAGATTACTTTCATTTTGTACAACTAGACACACTGCCACTAAATTCCAACACAAGAACTGAACTTGCGAAGCAACACAACACCAAAAAAACTGAGAGAAGATAAATACATACACTATAATCATGTTCCCAAACCCGTAAGACAAGAAAACTCACTACGGAGAAATACAGAGAAATCTCATTTCTCTCAAACAACCTTCTACATAGACAAGCAAAATATCAAACACAACTTTCATTGTTGTATGATCTAGAACCTGAAACTCTAGATATAGAACCTTTGAATACCTCTGATCATCATATCTAAACCACAAAAGAACATATCCAACCATGAAGAAATGCAGAGCACAACACGTAACACACCTTTTTCACACTGCACACTCTTTTATTCAAATTTTCTCAAAAGCACTTGGAAACCAAGTGAACCAACTGCATCAACAATATCAACCCAACATTAAAAAAAATTCTCAATACATCCACAACATCTGTAACACCAACAATATTCCCATCTACCATATCTACTCAACACCAGACTAGAGGTTGACATCAGTGATAACACTAAAGACAACATAGTACAACACACTCACCGCTGACATCAATGACCAGCTATTGACATCAATGACACCACACGTATCATACTTGCAACAATCTCTCCCTTTTTCATTGATGGAAACATCATCTCTTTGAAAAATCATCAACAAAAAAGCAACCAATAATAACTCTGCAATAAGCAACACTCCTCCTTATTGGGGTATCTCTTCACTCTCTCCCTTTACCTCCATTCTTCTGACACCATTCTTTCATCACCTTTTCTCCCATATATGAGGAGTTCTTCAACTATTACTCATTACTCTCCCCCTATGTTTTTCATATTATACTACAATTTTTTCCTTGTGTTTTTCAGACTTCACTCTCTCCCCCTTTAACATCAATGGCAAAGGGCAACACCTGCATAGAATTTTTATTTTTTTCTCCCCCCCCTTGAAATTTGCATACATCACTTTGACACCACTTGCAATACCAATAAGCGACTAATCTCTTCTCACTATTACACATACTACACTACTCATTCTTCTCTACTACTTTTCATCTTTCTCCCCCCCTTAGGGGCACAATATAAGCTACCACTAATTACACTAACCAACAACACTACTACGTACTCCCCCTGAGAGGTATCCTTCAACATTAGTCTAGGACCAAGAATGTATATTGAATGCTCATCTAGATATATGCACACACTTATGCATCTAATTTAAAGGAGGGAAAATAACCCCTAACTTCTACCAGAGATACTCAAAAGTATCTTTTGGAAGAGCCTTTGTGAAGATATCTGCAACATGATCCTTTGTACGCACATACTCTAGCTTCACCTCATTCTCTGCAACCTTTTCTCTTAGAAAGTGATACTAGATACATATATGTTTTTTTCTTGAATGCATTATTAGCTTCTTTGAAATATTGATAGAACTTGTATTATCACACAAGCTAGAAATAGGTACATCATATGATACTTTGATATCCTTTAATTTTTTCTTCATCCACAACACCTATGTGTAGCATGATGCTACTGCAATAGATAATGACATTGAATCCTACCTTTTACTCAACCATGAAACCAATATGCTTCCAAGAAAGAAAGAACCACCACTTGTACTTCTTATGTCATTTGTACAACCTATAGACTCAAGGAGAAATTAGTATCCCTAGGATACCACAAACAAAAATTTGGATTTCCCTTCAAGTATCTAAATATCCTCTTTACTGCTGCAACAATGGAGGAATGTAGTGCATTCTCCCAAATAGTCCTCACAACAATATTCTAAAACAAAAACTTCTTACCCATTTGTGGAGGCTATAAAAAACTTTCAACAACACATACATCCTCAACAACAATAGGAGAGAGCATACAACATGATATAGGCCATCATCAACATCTCTCTACCATCATCAATACTTCTAATCTTGATCTTAATGCATCATCATGAAAAAAACTCTACTAACAGCAACCATGTACCCAATACTTCTTTACATTACATCAAACAAGGAATGATATCTAGCCATTAACTTTAGCGCACATCAGCATAGATCAATGAAAACCCAACAATGAAACAATCTTCCTAAATACTGACAAGCAATGCCAACAATATCCCAAACATACACAACAATATTCTCAAGTGTTGACATCAATGACAACCAATGTCAAACATACAACAGTCTCAAGTGTTGACATAAATGAAAAACACAACAATTCACCAAGTGTTGACATCAATGACAACCACTACCAACAATCTCCCCCTTTGGAATTGATGGAAACACACACCAACTCACTCTCCCCATTTGAAATCAAGGACAAAGGGCCACATAAACTTGCACAAGACAACACATTCTCTCACAAAGGGCCACAAGATCTTAATTTGAAATAGTAGAACATTCACCCCATTTGACCAACAACTATACATTTTGTTTAGGAAACTATACAAGCTCCCCCTATCAACAACACTTTTTAACAACATCTGCACAAATCTCCAAACTCCCCTTTACTACCAACTCCCCCTGAGAGGCATCCTACATCAATATAGGAGAAAAATATATGACATGAATTTCTCCCCTAGATAGATGCACCATATATGCATCTAGTTAGAAAAAGGAGGGGCAATAACCCCTAGCTTCTATTGAAGATACTCAAAAGTATCCTTTGAAGTGCCTTAATGAAAATGTCTACAATATGATCCTTGGTAGGCACATACTCCAATCTAACTTAGTGCTCTAAAAACTTCTCTCTCAGAAAGTGATAGTGGATAGAAATGTGTTTGGTTCTTGAATGCATTGCTGAATTCTTGGAAATATTAATTGCTTTGGTATTATCACACAATATAGGAATGGGATCATCATAAACCACTTTTATATCCTTCAAATTTTTCTTCATCTAAATCACCTAGGTGCAACAATATATTCAAATTTTGTTGTGGATAAGGACACTAAGTCTTGATTTTTATTGAACCAGGAGACCAATCTGTCTCCCAAGAAAAATGCACTTCCACTTGCACTTCTTCGATCATTCACACATGCTATGTAGTCAACATTAGTATAAGCATTCAGCGAAAAAATATTACCCTTCTTGTACCATAGACCATAATCCGAGGTTCCCTTCAAATATGTGAATATTATTTTCACTTCTTTCTCATGAGTTTGCTTAAGATTGGCTTAAAATCTGCTAGCCAAACATACTGCACGCATGATATTAGGTCTAGAAGTATCCAAGTACAAAAACCCTCCAATCATAGACGTATATCAAGTCTTATCAACCTATAGAGACTCATCAGATTTGCTCAAGTGACAACCAACCACCATAAGGGTACCAACTAGTTTGGAGTCCTCTATGCCAAACTTCTTCAACATCTCCTTTACATACTTAGCTTGAGAAATAAAGATACCACCATCTTGTTGAACAATTTGAAGCCCAAGGAAGAAAGACAACTCACCAATCATAGACATCTCAAACTCTTTCTACATCTCTTCTGCAAACTTCTTACACATATCATCATCTCCACCAAAGATGATTTCATCAACATATACAATCACAATCAACAACTTGTCTTCTTGAACCTTAATGAAAGGTTTCTATCTACAAAACCTTTCTTGAATCCTTGCTTGGAGTAAGTACTTATCCAACCGAGCATACCAAGCTCTAGGAGCTTGCTTGAGATCATATAAAGCTTTCTTGAGTCTGTACACTGTGTCTGGATCTTTTGATAACTAGAAACCATCTGATTGCTTAATATATACCCCTTCCTATAGATCACCATTCAAGAAGGTAGATTTGACATCCATTTGATAAACCTTGATGTTCTTATAAGTAGAAAAGCAAGAAACATCCTTATTTCATCCATTCTAGCTACCGAAGAAAAAGTCTCCTCAAAATCAATATCCTCAACTTCAGAATATCCCTTACATACCAAGTTGGCCTTATTTTTCACAACTTCACCATCTTCATTCAACTTATTTTGGAACACCCACTTAGTTCCAATCACATTCATATCAACAGGTCTAAGAACTAACTCCCATGTCAGATTCTTTTGTATATGGTCTAACTCTTCTTCCATTTCTTTTATCCAACCATCATCTTTTCTAGCATCAACAAAGTTATTGGGCTCAATCTTTGATAGTAAACAAAAATTACTTGCCACTTGCTCTAACAAGACTTCTCCTGGTTAGCACACCTTCATTCTTGTCTCCAATGATATAATCTGATGAATGGTTCCTCTATACATACTTTGCTAGAGTCTTGGGAGCCTTCACTGGTTCCATTTCCTTCTCTTCTTTCTCCTCCTCCTTTTCTTCTTCTTCAATCCAGGGGGTATATTAGATCTGCAAACCTCTTTTTCTTGTGAGATATTATACAAGTCTTCATCTACGTTAACATTTGTGCTTTCAATCATCTTTCCCAATTTCTTGTTGTAGCATCTATAAGCCTTGCTCCTAGTTGAGTAACCAAGAAAGATTTCGTCATCACACCTTGTGTTAAAATTTCTAAGGTCTCCTTCATCTCTTCTAATATAACATTTTTCTGTTAAAAATTCTAAAGTATCTAGCAGTAGGGGGCCTTCCATACCACAACTCATAAGGGTTCTTGGTTCTATTGACCCTCAACTGCACTCTGTTAAGTAGATAGACAACCACATGAATTGATTCCTTCTAGTACACATTAGGCAAAGCAACTTCTTTCATCATGGCCCTAGCCATCTCTTGCATAGTCATATTCTTCCTCCCCACAACCCCATTCTACTGAGGGGTACTAGGAGAAGATAGATGTCTCCTAATACCATTATCTTCACAAAAAAATTCAAATTCATTTGAAGTGAATTCACCTCCTCTATATGACCTTAAGCATTTGATCTTGATATCCATCTCATTCTCAACTTTTTCTTTGAATATTTTAAACTTATCAAAAAATTCTTATTTATCTCTTAAAAATGTAACCCAAGTCATTCTATTGTAATCATCTATAGGCAACATGAAATTTACCTTTCATCTAGTTGACTCCTTGTTCTTGTAGGTCCACATAGGACAGTGTGAATCAAATCCAATGACATTGTAGTAGAACAATCCTTTCTTTTAAAACTTGTCCTTATTTTCTTTCCCATTTGACATTCTTTGCATAATGTGTTTACAGGCTTAGTTATCTTAGGCATATCTCTCACATCATGAGAAGAACTAATATTTACCATATTGTCAAAATTGATGTGTCCCATCATTTTTTACCATATCCAACATTATCTGGATTGAGCCAATAAGAATATTCTTCCATTTGCCTCCTTTATATGATAGACATTACTATTTTTCCTTGTTCCTTCAACAACTAGTCTTTAAAACTGTACCTTTTTTATCTCACAACCATTGGCATGAAATGTAATATTGTATCTCTTGCTACACATATGAATGACACTGAGAAGATTATGCTTCAGACCTTTGACATAGAGAACATCCTTAGTCATCTTTTTCGCATCAATTGTTATGGCACCTTTTCCACAAATTTGTGTTGACTCATCACCACCAAATTTAAAAGCTCTACCATTGACCTTCTTGAGACTGATGGACCTTCTCTTAAAACTAGTCATGTGGTTAGAGCATCCACTATCAATCACCCAAGAATTTTCCTCCTCTGTTTCATGAATGGTAGTCCATACTACCATTGATCTTTCATTAACCTTATCAAAGTCCATACTTGAAAGGTAACTTACCTTTGTATTTGTCGATGCCTTTCTTCAATCTTATAAATTTTGCTCCAACCTCATCAAAGTCATCATTTTGATCATTTACTTAATCTTATATCTTGTTATTGGATTTGAATGCATCTTCCTTCTTTGGAACATCTTTGTCAAATTCTCTCATTTCAAAGGTAATGAGAGCAACAAACATTTCATCTGCAAAGTACTTATCCAAGTCCTTGGATTCTTCGATAGAAAACACCTTATGACTATAATATTTAGGGATATATCTCTCAACTTTCTTCACAATCTCATCTTCTTTTACTTCTCTACCAATACCTATGATTCCAGAAACTACTTCATGCACTCGAAGCATATAACTTAAAATTTATTCATCCTTTGTCATCCTTAGGGTCTCAAATCTTCTCTTAAAGATATAAATATTGTCTTGCTTTACTTTCGTATCTCCTTCATAGATGCTGCTAAGTTTCCCCAGACACCCTTAGTAGAACTACAATTCATCACCTTCAAAAGTTTTGAATCAACCAATCCACACAAGATAGCATTCTTAGCTTTGGCATTGTTCTCATACAACCTAATTTTAGTTGGATCTATTAGAGGAGTAGTAGGAGCAACATAATCATCCTTGACTGATTGCCAAACACCACACCCTAGATATTTTATATGGCCTTGCATTCTCAATTTCTAAAAGGTATAATTTGTCCCATCAAACCTAGGACCTTTGTAAGCTCTATCATGTGACATCCCAAATCTTTAATTCAAGTGGTTTAAGCTTCTTCAGAGGAACTTGGATCTGATACCAATTGTTCAACACATTGGATACTAAGGAGGGGTGAATCAGTAATTTCAGAAACTTAAACCCCTCAGGAAATTAAGACCTCCAACACAATTCAAACTTCTGAATCAAACCAGAAACTATTAAACAAATCAATAGTTATAGAAGATATAGCAATTTAACTAGATAAGTAGCAATGAAAGGTAAAACAAGCAACACACATGTACAAGATGACACTAGATTTACGTGGAAAACATAATGAGGGAAAAAACATGGTGAGAGATAACTCACTATATAAAATCTCACTGCTTACAAAATCACAATTAGGCTCACTACCAAAGAATTGCAGGCTAAGGAACACAACCTTAGGGAAAGATACAAGGGACTTGTTGAACTAAAGCACACAATTACAGGGCAAGATACAAGGACCTATTGAGATTCACTATCTCAGAGTAGGATACATGTGAAAGTTTAGAATTTATAAAAGATGTCAACAATACACTCTACTGACTAAGGCATTAAAGCACATCAGATCTATCTTCCACACACTTTCACATTTCCTCTGCAAGATATTCAATTACATTTCATCCACTCTCTCACTCATACTCTGCAACTAATTTGATCTTACGTTTATATCCTCTGCAACTTCACACAACATCAATTAGGTTGGCCAAAAGGAAGATAAACAATAATCTCAACAAGTCAACCACAAAACATCAATGTGGTCCTATCTAGGAGATAGAGAAGAGCAAAAACAACCTTATTACATCTTCCAATGTGATCTCAAACAAATCAGATACTAACACACATCAATCCAAATTGGAAACAAGGAAATGCGTAGATGAAACATGAAGCACATAACCTATCATCCCAAAAAATATACTTCCAATTGAATTAACTCAATGTGGTTCTAACCTGATGCAGGAGCATCCTTGGTTCTTGGCAATCTTGCATCAACCAAAAATATTTTCTTTCAGCTTTGTTCTTATTTTTGTTCTTGCTCAGTTCATGTTGGTGGATTCATCATATTTGCTCACCAGACCCTATGGATATTTGTGTACATCGTGGACATGTTCATTTTCCTTATTCCAAGATTTGAGTGCGATTGGATATTTTTCTGGAAAGTTATCAATTATGGATTTCATGGCAGTCTCTTGAATTGACACTAGAATAATTTTCAAACCTAACGACTAGTTTGATTGCTTGTGGATCTTTCTTGTAACTTGTGGATCTCAACGGTGTGATTTTAAATGTTCCATAGAGTGTCCCCGACCTTCATTATAGGTCCACACTTTGTCCTATGCACCCATTGATGGAGTAATTCAAAATTGAGGCCGACCTGTTCATGTGGACGTTATATTTTCTTTCATTAGAGAATGTAATGATTTTCTGGCTGATGCAGATGTTTCCAAAATTGCGGATATGATATAAAGCTTGTCATAGATCATTAGAATAGAAGATTTGAGATCCAGAAGAACAATACAGATTATATCTGTAAGATTTCGCTCACATATAGGAACATATATGAATATTGTATTTTGAACATGTTATATCAGGCCTGCGAGCCGAATATGTAAGCTCGGATGTTGTCGAATGATTGTAATCAAGATTTTTGTTAATGAAAATGTTTAAATCCACATTTTCCTCCATATTTTGTGTTGCTTCTATTGTGTTACTCTTGCTACATGGTCTGGATTGTTCTCTTTGAGGACCCTCCTACTGTGGCTATGCCAAACTAGTATCAGAGTGAGATTTGATCCGTGAGAGGTCATCAGAATTTGCGAAGGCTTGTTGAAGATTTGTTGTGGGGTGGCAGATTGAGGATCCGACCTACAACTACAGAGGGCTTGTGTAAAGATGGTAGGAAGAAGAAATGTTAGAGTGAATGGAGCGCGTTGAAATGTAGACCCAACTTTAATGGAGATGTTGAGAGGAATTGTTGCTAGATTAGATGCAATTGAAACGACCTAGAGGAGAGATCAACCAGTTGATGATGTGAGTGATGAAGAGGTAAAAGTACAGGAAGAAAGGGGAAGAGAAGATCAACTTGGATTGGATCAGGGAAAAGAGAGGTTCATAAGAGCCCTAACTAGAGCGAACACAAAACCACATTTCAATCCACTGGATTATAATGGTAAGTTGGATTCAGAAGAATTGCTTGATTGGATAACATAGATGGAAAAGTATTTTTATTTTGAAGGTACCACTGAAGATAAGAAGGTTAAATTTTCTTGTACAAAGTTGAAAGGACATGCATCCCTTTGGTGGGAACATTTGCAGACAGATAGACAAAGAAAAGGAAAAGAAAATATAAAATCATGGGATCAGATGGTGAATAAATTGAAAATGAAGTTTATGCCTGCAGATTATTAGATCAATTTGTTCTAGAAGTTGCAGAATTTGAAGTGGAAGGAGTCAAGTGTGACAGAGTATACTGAGGAGTTCTACAAGTTGAATATTAGATCTGGACATTCAGAGGATCAGATCGAGCAAGTAGCTAGATATGTGAATGGCTTCAGACCATCTATATAGGATGAGATTAGTTTGATTAAGTTACAGAGTGTGGAAGAGGCATATCAGTGTGCCCTAAAAGTAGAAGAGAAGCTGAATAAAAGACATGAGTAGAGACAGAGAGGAAGAGGTGGAAGATTTCAGAGAGGACAAATTTCTACTAGAGGAGGAAGAGGAACTTTTACAGATCAAAATAAAGATAAAGAAGTCAGTAAGAATGATAATTCGTACCATAGAGGTGATGGAAACTCTTATAGGAGAGGAGGATATGGTGGTTACCAAAATGAGGGTTATAGAAGAGATGAAAAAGGACAGAAGAAAAGAGTATTCAAAGGAACTTGCTTTAAATATGGTTGAGAAGGACATAGAGCATTTGAATGTAATCAGGGAAAGACAAGCATAAAGACAAAAAACAATAGAAGAACAATCGTTGTTGAGGAAGATCATGCCAGATCATCTAATAAATCAGAAGATGGAGAAGTGTTGGTAAATAGAAGAGTATTATATCAAAGTGAGGTGGAGCAGGAACCATTGTAGAGAAAGAAATTATTTCAGACTAGATGTAAGGTAGCTGGTAAATGTTGTAAAGTGATTTTTGACAATTGAAGTTCTGAGAACCTAGTTTCTAAAGAGATGGTGACCAAATTGAAACTAGAGAGATTGAAACACCTGAAGCCCTATCAGATAGCATGGATTCAAGATGAGCCTAAGATACTGGTAAGTGAACAATGTTTGGTGAAATTGAAGATAGGAAACTACCATGATGATTTTTTGTGTGATATCATGCCTATGGATGTATGCCATGTTTTTTTGGGAGGGCCTTGGTAGTATGATAGACAGGATATTCATGATGGAAAGAAGAACACATATACCATTGTTGCTGATGGGATGAAGCAGATTTTGTTGCCATTGGAGGATGTTCCTAAATTTGAGGTTTGTACGAGTGCTAGAGTTTGTTTGGTTGATGGAAGGATATTTATGGATGGATTGAGACATGAGAATATGTGTTATGCCTTGGTTCCTAAGAAGATTGAAGATTGAAGACTTGAAGCATGTGGAAGAACAACCAAAAGAGATAAAGGAGTTGCTAATAGAGTATGAAGAAATCATTTCAGATAATGTACCTGATGTATTACCATCTATGAGGAGTATTAGTCATTGTATGCATTTGATTCCTGGAGCTAGTTTTCCTAATAAAGAATCACACTAGATGACACCTACAGAGAATGAAGAGTTGAATAGACAAGTGCAAGAATTTTTAAGAAAGGGTTTGATCAGAGAAAGCTTAAGTCCATGTGCAGTACCTGCTATGCTTGCACCTAAGAAGGGTGGAGAATGGAGGATGTGTACAAATTCTAGAGCCATAAATAAGATCACGATGAAGTATAGATTTACTTTTCCCCGGATGGATGACATTATAGATTGTTTGAGTGGAGCTAGAAACTTTACGAAGATAGATTTGAAGAGTGGATATCATCATATCAGAATCAAAGAAGGGGATGAGTGGAAAACAAAATTCAAGACAAATTAAGGATTGTATGAGTGGTTGGTGATGCCTTTTGGATTGAAAAATTCACTGAGTACTTTCATGAGGTTGATGAATGAGGTATTGAATAAATTCTTGGGTAAGTTTGTGATTGTTTATTTGGATGACATCTTGATTTTTAGTAAGAATAGAGAAGAACATTTTTTGTATATCTGGGATTTGTGATATCTATGGAAGGATTGAAGATGGATCCTGAGAAGGTAAGAGCAATTGTTGAGTGTCCTACACCAGATAGCATTGGAGAGGTGAGATCATTTCATGGATTGGATAGTTTCTACCAGAAGTTTATTAGGAATTTTAGTTCTATTTGTTGTCCTATGACATAGACTGTGAGAGGAGATAAGAAGGATTTTAGGTGGACATCTAGAGCAGATCAAAGTTTTGAGTTGTTGAAATAGAAGGTGACTGAGCAGCCTGTGTTGGATTTACCAAATTTTAATAAGGTATTTCAAGTAGATTGTGATGCAAGTGGAAATGAAATTGGAGCAGTATTAAGTCAAGAAGGAAGACTTGTAGCTTATTTCAGTGAGAAATTGAATAATGCTCGAAGAAGATATTTAGTGTATGATCAAGAGTTCTATGCCATAGTTAAGATATTTAGTGTATGATCAAGAGTTCTATGCCATAGTTCAAGCCTTGAAGAAGTGGTGACATTACTTGTTTCCTAAGGATTTTTTTTTATATACAAATCATCGAGCTTTGCAATATTTGAATAGTCAAGGTAAGTTGAATCAAAGACACAAGAGATGGGTAGAATTCTTGTAGAGTTATACTTTTGTTTTGAAGCATAGGAGTGGAAAGTTAAATAGAGTTGTTGACACTTTGAGTAGGAGAAGAAATTTACTGACATAGATGAGAGTGGAGGTATTAGGATTTGATGAATTGAAGAACTTGTATGAGGAAGACATGAATTTTGTAGAACCTTGGAGAGCCTGTAGAGAACCAATTTTAGAGGATAGGAGTCAGTGGTTGGATTATTTCATTCAGGAGGATATGTTGTTCAAAGGGAATCAATTGTGTATACTCCGAAGTTCAATGAGGGATAGCTTGGTGAAAGAAAAGCATAGTGGAGGATTGTTAGGACACTTTGGAGTTGATAAGACAGTAGCATTGGTAAGTGAGAATTACTTTTGGCTACAGATTTATAAGGATGTTAGGAAATTTGTGCAAAGTTGCAAAGTTTGTCAAGTTGCAAAAGGGAGTAGTCAGAATGTTGGATTGTATAAACCTTTGACAGTTTCAGAGAGACGTTGGGAGGATATCAACATGGATTTCATACTTGGATTGTCGAAGACACGGAGAGATAATGATTTTATATTTGTGGTAGTGGACAGATTTTCTAAAATGGCACATTTCATACCTTGTAAAATGACAACAGATGCAGTACATGTAGCAGATTTTGTTTTCAAAGAAGTGGTTAGATTGCATGGATTACCTAGGAGTATTGTTTCAGAGAGAGATACAAATTTTTTTGGTTACTTTTGGAGGACACTTTGGAAGAAGTTGAAGATAGATCTAAAGTTTAGTTCTATGTTTCACCCACAAACTGATGGACAGACAAAGGTAGTGAATAGGAGTTTGGGGAATTTGCTGAGATGTTTGGTTGGAGAGAAAACTAGAAGTTGGGATTTGGTCCTTACACAAGCAGAGTTTCCTTAAAACAATTCGGTGAACAAGAGTACCAAAAAGACACCTTTGAAATTGTTACTAGAGTTCATCCTAGAGGTATATCAGAGTTGAGAGACATCAGTATGGAAGATAAAAGGAGGTCATAAATAGAGGAATTTGCAAAAAATATGAAGAAAGTGCATACTCAAGTGAAGGAGCAATTGGAGAATATGAACCAGAAGTATAAGGGGAAAGCATATGAGAAGAGGAGACATAAGGAGTTCAAAGTTGGTGATGAAGTGTTGGTATATTTGAGAAAGGAAAGATTTCCAGTTGGCACATACAACAAGCTGAAGATGAGGAAGTTTGGACCTTGTAAGATTTTGAAGAAATTTGATTCTGGATATGCATATGAGGTGGAGTTACCGGATAACATGGGTATATCGCCTATATTCAACATTGCAGATCTACATCAGTACCATGAAGTAGAGTTCAGTGAAGACAGTAAATAAAAATTGGAAAATCAGTTTCCTAAACAACAATCAGATGAGATAGAGGAGATTATGGATATTAGAGATGGGAGGAAAACTCATGGAAGATAGTACAAAGAATATCTTGTGAAGTGGAGAGGCAAACCAGTGGAGGATTCTTCTTGGATTTCTCAAGTTGAGGTAGACCGTATTGGTTTTCCTTTAGCCCCAGCAAAGTGAGGGACTCACTTTTCAAATAACCTTGGATGTATGATGCAGGAGCATCCTTGGTTCTTGGCAATCTTGCATCACCCAAAAATATTTTCTTTTAGCTTTGTTCTTATTTCTGTTCTTGCTCAGTTCATGTTGGTGGATTCATCATATTTGTTCACTAGACCCTGTGGATCTTTGTGTACATCGTGGACATGTTCATTTTCCTTATTCCAAGATTTGAGCACGATTGGATCTTTTTATGGAAAGTTATCGATTCTGGATTTCATGGCAGTCTCTTGAACCGACACCAGAATAATTTTCAAACCTAATAGCTAGTTTGATCGCTTGTGGATCTTTCTCGTAACTTGCAGATCTCGACGATGTGATTTTAAATGTTCTATGGAGTGTCCCTGACCTTCATTATAGGTCCACACTTCGTCCTATGCACCCGTTATGGAGTAATTCAAATTTAAGGCCGACCTGTTCATGCAATCGTTATATTTTCTTTCATTGGAGAATGTAATGATTTTCTGGCTGACGCGAATGTTTCTAGAATTGCGGATATGATATAAAGCTTGTAATAGATCATTAGAATAGCAGATTTGAGATCCAAAAGAACAATAGAGATTATATCTATAAGATTTCGCTTGCATATAGGAGCATATATAAATATTGTATTTTGAACATGTTATATCAAGCCTATGAGCCGAATCTGTAAGCTCAAATGTTTCCAGCCGATTGTAATCAATATTTTTGTTAATGAAAATGTTTGAATCTGCATTTTCCTCCATATTTTGTGTTCCTTCTATTGTGTTACTCTTGTTGCATGATCTGAATTGTTCTCTTTGAGGACCCTCCTACCATAGTTGTGCCATAACCAAGATAGGTTAGGACCCAAATCCATCTTAACACAACTTCATATGCTGGCAAAAACTCTCAATCACATAGTGCAAGAAAGAGAAAACACCTTGTTGGAAAGATATCCACAAATTACCTAGAAGACCAACTCAAACACAATGCAACACCAAAAGAGATCAAAAAATGATGTGCAGATCACAAAGATATGTTCCTTGAACATCCACACTTCCAGACACCTCTTTTATACTGACATGCCACAAATGACCACTACAGATTAAACATAAACAAAATACTTCATCTTAGAAGCACAAAATGCATAAACATGAGATATAACATTAACATAACATCTTGCAGACCACTTCAACACATGAAGTTGGAACTAAGACACTACACAAACACTGAGAGAACATCCACCAAACCATAAGAGTATAAACATCAATGCAGAGAAATGTGGAGTATTTTTTGAACCAATCTAGACAATCAACAAAATTGCCAACCTTCTAAATTAACATAAACCTCCTCAACAACACAGGTGGCCTGTAAAGATAGGAGTGCAACTTCCACATAGCACAAACATTGAATCCCAAATAGTCTCCACAACAAAATTTAGAAACAAAAATTTCTTACCCATTTGTGAAGTCCAGAATAAACTTGCAACTGTACATACATCCTTAGGAGAAACAAGAGAGAGCATACAACATGCTATATTCCATCAACAACATCTCTCGACCATCACCAATACTTCTAATCCTCATCTTAATGCATCATCATGAAAACAACTTTGTTGACAACAACCATACCCAATACTTATTTACATGACGTCAAACAAGGCATGACATCCAACCATTAGCTTCAAAAACACATCATCATACATCAATGGCATTCCAACAATGCGACAATCTCCCCAAATTTTGACAACCAATGTTAACAATCTCCCAAACACACACAACAATGCGACAATCTCCCCAAATTTTGACAACCAATGTCAACAATCTCCCAAACACACACAACAATCTTCTCAATCATTGACATCAATGACAACCAATGCCAAAGATACAATAGTCTCAAGTGTTGACATAAATGACAACTGCAACAATTCACCAATTTTTGACACCAATGACAACCACTGCCAACATTTTTATCTTCAAACTTCATTCCTAAAATGGAACAATGAATTCCAAAAAGAGGAATCCATGCATAAACCCAAATATATGGTCAAATTGAACTTAACCCAATCACACATGCCCTCACTAATTAATTGGCGGCATGCTTATGTTCCCTCTCAAGGAAAACCTATTATAAAAAATTCAATAAAAGCAACTTCTAGAAATAGTGCACCAATAATAAAAATTAAAAAAGATAATTAACATTATCTTCAACAAGTAATTGTCGAATCTAACAATGGAAACCCCACTAAATAAAATTTAAAAATTTAAATAACAACTATCTTAAACAAGACATGTGAATACACACATAGGAAACATTTAAACAAGGTGGAGCCAAAAAGACTTTACCTCTCAAATAAATATCTAAAATCAACTTGGGTCAACTAGAAACTTTCAATGATTAAATTAAATTAAACAAAACATATAGTTCATGTTTAATAAAATAAAATCAATAAAATAAATGAAGGAATTCAAATTTTAAATTTTGATTAAATTGAATTCACACACTAACTCACAATTTTATCCCATTCCAAAAATTATGGAACACATTCCAAAGAGTGTAGAAAACATCAAAAACTCACACGTAAGATAAAAAAACACTCACAAAGGTCATTGGAACATTAATAATTGAAGTTAAAAGGTATAGGAATTTAAACATGGGTACAAGTTACACCACTCCACAAGAAAAAGTGAAAGAAGTTAATGATCCATGACAATCTACTGCACATGACTCCCATTAGCCAATCACTTGTTAAAATAATATACTCAATGTGTACATCAAATATTATCTTAGAATTCATGGTTGAAGCAATAAGTTAGACCAATATATTAACGTGTTCGTGTACATGGAAATCAAGGCATGTGCAATGTAATAATGTATTTTACTAAATGGACATACACGAACTATGGAGAATGATAATCAATCATATTATCAACATCCTACATAATTATAATTATGTCGTAAACCAATACATTAATCACTATTAGCCTGATAATAAGTATATAAATGATTATCTAGTCATGCAAACACACAAGATGACATCATAATAGCCAAACATAGATCTCAACCATAACATGGATATATAATTATGAATATATGATCAATACAAGGTATTGATTAGCACATGCATGATCATAAACTTCCATATTAATCATCCTTTGCGGACAAAATATAGACCATCTATCTATCAATGTCTTGAAAATATTGTAAAGTACAAGCACCCTAATTAATTAAGATAAGACAAGAGTTGAAGAATGTTTAGGCCTTATATATTCCTCATGCATAGTGTTTGAGGGGTTGGAGCTAGTGTGGCCCTCTCAATTGATGAATGAAATATCACATGAAATAATAACAATTAGTATGACATTCCCCCCTTAGAGAGTATGAATGCATCACAATGAATATGATTTTAGGAGAGTGAAGAATAAAATATGGCCACATATATCAAATGCGTTAGGTCCAAGTATGTAAAAAGATATGCATGAATCTTAATGTATAGAAAATGGGAGACAAATGTGTTGTCCCTAACCTTCGCTCTCCCCCGCCTCTTCCCAAGTGTAAGGAGAAATCATACAAAATACATATCAATAAACCACCATGTAACATGTCATGTAAAAGACAAGCATGAAATCGAGACACAAGTATAATAAAGTAAATAATTACATTATGCAGAGCACATAAGTGTAATTCCAAAAATATGTAATCATAATAATTTCATGGACAAGAGTACCATAAAAATATAATAGAACAGATGTATTGTGGTAAATCAATATGTAAGTCTCCAACTAGGAGAAGATAATATAGTCAAGATAATACTCCAAAGTGGGCAAAGAAATGATAATAAGAACAAATAAGAGGGAGATTTGAAAAGAATGAGTGGAAAAATACCATGCGCATGCATAATCCAAAGGCCAAAAATGGAAGATGTAAATACAAAAGGTGAAATGAGCATAAAAAGCAAGACATACACTTAAGTTCAAAGATAAAAGATATAAATATAAAATATGAAACAAAGATAAAAGCACAACATGCAAAGCATAATAAAAAGGTCAAACAACATCAAAAGAAAAAAGATGAGAAAAGAAGGATAATAAAAAATGTAGTTCCATCAAAATATCAACAACATAAAACCAAAAAAACAAACAAATTATGTTCTCTATTAACACCAGGAGAGTATTTTTTAGGCATTTCATAACTCTGCATCATCTAAATCTATAAAGAAAACAAAAGAGAAGCATACATGAACAAAAAAAAAAGAGTGAAATGAATCACAAAGCTAATATTCATAATCATTCGTATCAACATACAACACTAAAGATTCCTTTACATTCTCGTAACAACATTCAACACTAAAGATACATTTACATCCTTGTGTCAACATACAACACTAAATATATCTTTGCATCATCCTCATACTAACTAAAGATATAATTACCACATAACTAATTATATCTTTACATCATCCCCATACTAATTAAAGATATATTTATATCATCCCCATAATTAAAGATATCTTTACATCATCCCCATACTAATTAAAGATATATTTACATCATCCCCATAACTAAAGACATCTTTACATCATCCTCATACTAACTAAAGATATAATTACACCATCCCCATAACTAATGATATCTTTACATCATCCCCATACTTAATTAAAGATATATTTATATCATCCCCATAATTAAAGATATTTTTACATCATCCCCATACTAACTAAAGATATATTTACATCATCCCAATAACTAAAGATATCTTTACATCATCCCCATACTAACTAAAGATATATTTACATCATCCCCATAACTAAAGATATCTTTACATCATCCCCATACTAACTAAAGATATAATTACACCATCCCCATAACTAATAATATCTTTTCATCATCCCCATACTAATTAAAGATATATTTATATCATCCCCATAATTAAATATATCTTTACATCATCCCCATACTAATTAAAGATATATTTACATCATCCCCATAAATAAAGATATCTTTACATCATCCCCATAACTAAAGATATCTTTACATCATCCCCATACTAACTAAAGATATAATTACACCATCCCCATACTAATTAAAGACATCTTTACATCATCCCCATACTAACTAAAGATATAATTACACCATCCCCATAACTAATGATATCTTTACATCATCCCCATACTAATTAAAGATATATTTATATATCATCCCCATAATTAAAGATATATTTACATCATCCCCATACTAACTAAAGATATAATTACACCATCCTCGTAACTAATGATATCTTTACATCATCTCCATACTAATTAAAGATATATTTATATCATCCCCATAACTAAAGATATCTTTACATCATCCCCATACTAACTAAAGATATAATTACACCATCCCCATAACGAATGATATCTTCACATCATCCCCATTCTAATTAAATATATATTTATATCATCCTCATAATTTAAGATATCTTTACATCATCCCCATACTAACTAAAGATATATTTACATCATCCCATAACTAAAGATATCTTTACATCATCCTCATACTAACTAAAGATATAATTACATCATCCTCATAACTAATGATATTTTTACATCATCCCCATACTAATTAAAGATATATTTATATCATCCCCATACTACTTAAAGATATCTTTACATCATCCCCATACTAACTAAAGATATAATTAGACCATCCCCATAACTAATGATATCTTTACATCATCCCCATTCTAATTAAAGATATATTTATATCATCCTCATAATTTAAGATATCTTTACATCATCCCCGTACTAACTAAAAATATATTTACATCATCCTCATAACTAAAAATATATTTACATCATCCCATAACTAAAGATGTCTTTAGTTCATCTCCATGGAAAAACACATAACAATGTTGGAACATCATGCTTTCACTGCACTGGCACTTCCTTTTCAAGTTTCTTTACATTAATCTTTGTCATAGTATGTGGTAGCTCTTGCTTTCAAACTGTAAGCCTTTTGTCATGTCTGTTCATATGCAGTATTGCTTCCTCTGGCACGTTTAATCTCTAACCCTTTCCATTCTCTTTGTTCGTGTAAAGCTCATAAGTAAGATAACTTCTCTTATAAAATCTCTTTTAAAATGTGAACAAAGATATGGTAATAAAGTAAACATGTTGGAAAACACATTGATACTTATCTCTTAACACTTTTACTATCTTTTACAGTCATGACTTGAAATTGCTAACAGGAAAGTTTCCAGATCTCTTCTCCTTTTGGTAGACAAAAAATATGCTCTTGACTGTGACCTCAAGATTTGCTGACAACTTTTATCAATGACTGCATTGCCATTGATGGTGTTGAGTTCTGTAAGAATACATTCAAGAGGGACCCACAATTACGCCATGCATTGGAAGATAAGGGTGTCTGACAAAGCTTGAGACAAATGGTACCAGTTTTTTCCACGTCTCAAAGCAAAGGCATTGACTCTGTGTGCTGGAGAATCCATTAATATTATATCTGTCCAAATACTTGTTTCAATCTTTTCCAACTGTAAAAGCATCTGTTAACATCAATCTTGTTCATTATAGAAATCTGAGGTCTTTCCACAAGATATGATAAGAATGGCCTAAAGTGGCTCAAGATTGGACTGGATGACGTACAAGCAATCTGAGCTCCATGGAATGCAGTCCAAGCTGTCTGAATGAATCTCCACCTTACACGTTTATACAGAGAAAAATAAGTGGCCCAGAGCTTGTGGGAACTTACTGGAAATATAGGCATCAAGAAAACGACTTATTTGGAAAAAATAAATTGATGAATAAGTGTCTTGTTTGTTGTCATTATTTTTTGTTTCCAGCTGTTGTCCCATTTGAACTTTTACAGTGTCTTTGAAAATAATTTCAATAAATGATTTTTATTTGAATAGCTTTTGAAAAATATTGGTGTATTTACACTTTTTCATCAACTTTCTCATAAAATAATTATTAAAATTGGAAAACAATATATTTTGAAAATAATATTTAATAGAAAGTGTGAATGTGCTATTTTGTATATGAAAAGAAATATATGTTTTTTAATTAAAATTAGATTTTTTGAATATTATAATTAATATAATTTAATTGATTTAATTTAGAACAGAGATAGATTATCATATGATAAACTTAAATAGAAATTTAAATTTAATTAAAATAAAAATTCTTAATTAATTTTGATAATTAATAGATAGTTATTTATCAAGGCAGAGATCCTGGTTCGATTGGCTAAAACATCTTGTTGCAAGCAAGAGGTCATGAGGTCTAGTCTCTCCTCTTCCCCGTGGTACTAGAGGGTCTGTCATGCTAGTATCATCAATCACGTGAAGTACCCGTGGTATCGAAGGGCATGTCGTGTCAGTGTCATCAGTCACATGAAAAAAGTTTACCAATTGCATGTAATTTACAATTGTTTATTTTGGGAAATGTCAAAAGAAAAATGATAATATATGAATTAGGTCATTTTTCGAATTGTGTTAGCATTGATTTCACATTGTAAAATTGACCTAGATAAAAATCACACTACATAATTGACCTCAATTCTATAAAACTAGTTTGGAGTGCACACAATTGATTTGGTAGTTTATTGACTTCTATACCTTAAAAAAAAGATTGGTAGTGTTTAAAAATACCATTAGAGATCTTGTTAAGTGATGATTATGTTCCCCTTCAAATAAAACTCATAGGTAGACTAATTCAACAACTTGTGAAAATAAATCAACATAGCAAGCAACAACACAATATTGCTATTTGTCACTATGTATGCAGATTTGATGTAATGTTGAATTCTCAAAGGTGCCACTTAAGTGATAATACAAAGACTAAATAAGAGATCTTCATTATAAATTCCTAATGTGTTAAAATGAATTAGGTTTAGTATTTTTATACATATTTTTGATCCTTAAAACTTACGCCTTGCTGGAATAGCCTTATGGGAAGTTCAGTGAATGGAAGACGAATTAAACTTCACTAAAAAACCTCCGAGATTTTAGAAGTTGACTCTTCATTCTTGTTTTGGAGAGAAAAGGGGAAGAAGGAAAACATAAACAAATCTAAACTAGGTGATGCGCCAAATCTTTTACAACATTTCAAATCTCTATCCTGGATAACTAGACTACCAACTCTTATGCAATGAACATAGAGTGCCACAGACCCTTCATTGTTGAAAAGAGAGCGAGATGCATAAGGATTGAACAAGCACAAAGCATAGCATTCAGATCTTCTCATGGGAAGCACACACTAAGGTTCAATAGAGTGTGATACACCTAGAATATCCTACTAATGCCTTGAATCCTTACAAAGATTATTCACCCATAAGCATAGTATGAAACTTAACATAAACTATTGCAACAATGAAAGAGTACATGTGACATGGTTCAATTGACTACAAATCCATATCAAACACCATAAAAGTTGAAACTTAAATGATCAGTTTTTCAAGATCACATGCATACATGAATGACATAGAGCATAAAACTAGTATCAACAAAAGGTGAAACACAACACAAAGAAAAAATTGGGCACAATTTGATGCTTTTTGCTTTCTATTAGTTGATTCAAATGATACAAAATGCTAAGGTTAAGTGTCAAATGGATATTTCCTTTAAAACAGATCTTCCAAGTGTTCCTTATAGAAAATAATGAAGAATCACTACTAAAGTTGTGAACAGAGCAAACTGATCTTTCAGCCTCTAAAAGGGAAGCAACAAGAAAAAATCCCTCTCCCACCACCCAGATTGCAAAAGAACAAAAACCAAACGATGGCATTAAAACATTGCCAAAGAAACTGCAGGGATATTTGCATAAAGAAAATAGAGATTAATCCTCCCTCTGACAAGCCCATATTGCAATAACATTTCAGTTGGTGATAACCAATTGAAACACAACTTAAAATTCCCCAAAACATTATTTTTAATTAACTCCTCTACACAAACCTATCATGGTGGATCCCAACCGATTTAGGAATGAATGTTTTCTGACAAAACCTAGAATTATTAGGCACCATGCTTAATTAAAACCCCCTAGCAACCAAAAATATGATTATAAGATATAGAAATCATGGCGATTGTTGTAAATAATTGAGCAAGCAAATCCTTCAAACATTAATGGCACCTGCAACTTTCCACTTTCAAAAATGACACTCCCTGTCACACTTCTTCCTTCAATTAGACTCACTCAATATCTTCTTGAGCTCAAGACATATCTGGGGCCCTCATCTAATTGTCAGGTGGCTTTCTCCACTACAACTTTGACATTGTATGCTTCTTCCTTTAGAAAAATCCCTACCAGGGACACATGACACACGGGTAAGAATTGTCAGGACTTTCCTTCAAGCTGCCTCTACGAATCTTCATGGCATCAAAACGTGGTACCTGTTGTGCAGTTTTCGCACACACAAACTGCTAGAAGTAGGGACCCTCTTTTCCTTGCTTTGCTTTATCATTTTATTTTCGTAGGGTCCTGACTTCATTCCCCTTAAGGGATAAGTCACTCGGTCTAAGTCTTGATTCACCCAAGTGCTTAGCGATGAGCTTACATTTGTAATGTCTTCTTGCAACTTGAAGTCATGGTCCAGCTCCTAAGAATTTTCCCCTAGTCAACAACTTGAAAATTTGGCAAAATTGACTAAGTGAGGAGGAAGTTTAGAAAATACGATCTAGCTCGGATTATTTGAACCCTAATCTGGTCGAACAATATGAGGAACCTCAGATTATCCGAAATTCATGCTCGGGTCATATTTCTGAAATTTTAACCGTCCCATCATGCATTTATTAGGGTCATTTATTGCACTTAAACAGTGATATATTTGAGTTTTTCTCTCCATTTTTGTCATTAGCATTTGAATGAACTTGAAAGCGACAGAGTGCTCTCCCTTGAGTAATCAAATTCAGTTCTATTGAGAGACTCCATTCGCTTGGAGGTGATTGTCAGTGGATTTGGTATCCTTTTTGCTAGACTTTGGGTGTGTTCTCTGGTTTTTGTGTGCTTTAAAGGTATGTCTTGCCCATTCTTCTCCCATGACGTTGATTTTACTGTTGATCTCTCGTTGAATCCTTTCTTGATATTACACGGTTGTATGAGTTCAATTTTTCATGTGTATCTTAGGGTTTATCATTGCAAATCAAATTTTCTAGGGCACATTGGTTAAGTAAGTGAGGGTTCTTGTTTGAATGATTTGATCCAGTGAATGCATTTTAGGGCTTCTCCCTCTATGTATTGAGTGTAGAATATATGAGTGGATGAGTCTTACCATGACTTCTAGTGTGATTCAAACCCTAGTTTGAAGGTCCCTCACCCGTGAGTCTTGAGTATGGAGGTTTAGATCTAAATGAATTAAAACATTACACACAATCGTTCAAATGATGCCATGAAATAGTATGATTGATCAATCTTTCAAGGCAAATCTATGATTTTCATTTTGAGGCAAACATTCTTGATACTTATCATTTTTTTCATCGTGGCGAAATCTCAGAAAATCTGAGCTAGCTCGGATTACCTGAGCCTTAATCTGCTCAGATAATCCGAGGTGCCCTGAATTGACCGAAACTTCATACCTTGACATGTTTACACTTAGAAAATCTTGGTTTTGACCTTCGTTTAGTAATTTCTAGCTACCTTGGATTGTCCAAACAATAGTTCATTCGAGTAATCCGAGGTGTGGTGCAATCTTCGATTTTCTTTTAGACTTCATTCTTAATGCTTACATCTAAGTTCATGTTGATTTGAATGCTTGATGAAAACCTTGTACCTTGATGATTTAATGTTTGAGATCTCATTTATTTTGATTCATGAGTCAGAAGTAATTTGTTTACCATCAGGTGGTTGAGTTTAGTAAATCCTAGCTCGCCCGAATTATCTGAACCCTAATCTGGTCAGAAAATCTAAGCAGGCTTAGATTTTTCAAGTTTTTTTTGTTTTGGCTTCAAACTCAATAAAGGTTAATCCATGATCATGATGATTAATTTTGATGATTTTATGTGCTTCAATGATGAGAAAAATGATCATTTCAGGGAGAATTATTTAATTGAAAGGGTTTCATGTATGATTTAATGGCATTATGAATGGCATATTACATTGATTATTAGGATATGTTATGTTGGTGCTTTCCTTGTGGTGATTATGGTTTTCTTTAATAGATGCAGGAAGAGATAAGTCTTGACAAAACCACCAAAAACAAGGCCGCTCTAGAAGAGGAGAAAGTTAGAAAGAGACAAGAAAGGATGAAGTGCAACTTTAAAGGCATTTGGCTAGAGACAAAGATTGCCTCTGCATGGTCAAGGATTGCAGATACCAATATGGCCCATGTGGACTATGATGACTTCCATCAGAGGATGTTTGGAAAAGAACCAACCGAGTTGGCTCAAAAGATCACTCACACCGGATTAGCACAAGTAGCAAGATTCCTACCCACACAACTATGTCTGAAGCTAGTTTTGGAGTGTGCAAAGCATTATGACTCTAGGATGAGAATCATAATTGGGCCTCAAGGTAGAGTTATGGAAAAATTGACTGAGGAGTCAATTGCAAAGGTCTTCAACATTGCCTCCCATCACAAGCTTATTGAAGAGATCAACATTGGGGAAGCCACTAAGTTCTATGAGGAAGACCCCAACAAAACTCTGGAGATAATGAACAATGCATGGATACTAAAGCCAAAGCCACACTATTCAAAATTGGCCAAGTAGTTGCATAGAAGTGATTTCAAGTTGTAATACTGTGATATCATAACTCTCCTAGTAAAAGTAATGGGAGTCAAGGAGGCACATATATTTCAACCTTGGATGTTCCATCCCATTACCCAAATTGTAGTAAAAAATCATTATCATTGGGAAAGGATCATCAACAATAATATAGATGCCCAATTAAGGAGTGTGCAGGAGACTAACAAGTTTACCATGACTTCATACTTAGTATATATGTTGGCACATAAAACCAAGTACAAGGGTCTCAGCTGCAAAAGATTCTTGGGGCAGGATAAGATATGGGAGGTGTATCCACAATTACAGTATAAAACATCCAACTACAGGAGGGCCAATGATGCTTTCTTCATGTATATTCCCAGATTGTTGCAAGATGCTCTTCATATGAGGATCTCTACAGATGTAATGGATTTAATGAAACAATACGGCCAATGGTTCATTCAATTCCAAAGGTTCACATACATCCGAGTGCAAGGATCCCTAGTTGTTCCTCTTAGGCTACCTCGGTATCCCACCAAAAAGCTTATCTTGTTAGAATTGACAAAACAAATGGTAGGTTTTGAAGAAGTCCTGCAGCAAGGCAACATAAATAAGAAAGGATTGGGATCAGAGTTCCCATTGAGAATAGGAGTATTAGAGGCTTTCCCTTCTATTCAAAGTGCCCAACATTCTAAGAAGGAGATGACCCAATTTGAGTTGTACTCTCATAATGATAGAAACAATTTTAATCCTTACAAAAAGGCCATGAAGCAGGCTAATAGGACTTTCAGGCACAAAGACCACATTGAAGACTACTAGGCCAGTTGTTGGGATGAATGGGAAGTCATTAGAAGAAGATTCTCAAGGTTACCTTTGAAGTTAATTAGACTATACAGAGTTTTGGAAGTGTCTGATCAGGTGGAAGATAATGATGCAGATCTTCTTCAACACCATGACTATGAACCTTACAAGAATAAGCCATTGCCTCCAATTAATTGGTCTAAAGAGGATATAATTGATTTGAATCAAATTACTGAGCCTGTCAAGAAGTATTCTAGATTGTGGGTTAAGCATAAAATGTTGGAATTGGAGGCTCAAGGTGTCAAGTTCACCTATGATTTTTGAGTCTTAGGATGAAGAAGTAGTTGAAACCAATAAGGAGGATGAAGCCTCAGAGCCCCATGATGAAGAGGCTCTTGAAGAAACAATATCCATTAAAACAAGAACTAGGGGTCAAGTGTAAACAAAGCAAGGAGGAAGGCTATCTCCTAAGATTAAGAAGGTTCCTTAGACCAACACCAATGTCGGAGTAGGAGAGACCTCACAACCAGTAAGGAAAAAGAGAATACTTATAGAAAGGCGGAAGGATGCAAAAGCTAGAAAGAATGAGACTACCACAGATGCCCCTTCTGCTGCAAAGGTGGTAGAGTTGGAGAGTTCAGGAGAAAAGCCCTAATTTTATGTGAGGATAAATTCTCCTAAGTAGAAGGTTGCTTAAACAGAAGAAGTGAAGATAACAAAAGAAGAGATGGAAGATGAAGAGGCACCTATGGATGATATGGGGAAGAGAGCAGCTCTAGGAAATAATTCTCCCATTCCTTCTCCACCTTCTCCACCTTCTTCACATCAAAATGTACAAATCTCTGAGGAGGAACTCCCAAAGGAAGGAAATATATCTAAAAACCCTGAGCAGCTGAATGAAGATGATGACAATATTTCTACTCCTAATAGTGGAGAGTGGAGAAAGTTTGTCCAAGAAATAAGGAAATCAGCCTCCAGAGCTAACAACAAGAACATAGAATCAGAGGTTTTTCAAGGAAAAATATCAAGGTCTCCTAAGAAGGTAATATTTGATGAGCCACAAAGTAATCGCGAGGAAGAAGATAAAAGAGCAGATGTTGTCGATAGTCCTAATCAGGATAAGGAAGAACAAGGAAATCAACCAGAAGTTGAGAAAGATATTGAAATAAATGTGGTTGATGATACCAACAAGGAGACATCAACTGAATCATCTTCAACTCTAGAGTGGCTGGAAAAGAGGCTTAGTAAGAAGCCAATTATTGTACAAGAGGAGACCCCAAGTTGGGATAAATTGCTTGAACAATGGGGTCAACCTAAGCAAAGAAAAAGGGCCAAGACAGTTTCCAGGATTGCCAGGGATGAGTTTAATAGTAGGGTTATCCATGTAGTCATTCCTCTAATTGATAAGTTCAAAGATGAAGTCAAGTCCTTTGATTAGAAGGTACAAACAATCAACCTAGGGCCCACAACCAGAGAACAAGAAAAGGAAGAGTTCTAGGAGTCCTCTCAAGAAATTTTAAGGAGATTAGATAAGGAAACAAAGGAAAAGGAAAGATTGCAAAAGTAATTGAATGATGTGTATAAATATGTGCAACATTTAATGAAGCCTCTGCAGACTATGGGTAGTGAGGAGTTGTGCCAAAAGGATTGTTTCCTAAGGAGGTAGTCACTGAAATTGAAAGATTAAAGTCTTATGTACAATGTACTCATAGTTGGCTACAAGATGTTAGTAGCAGAGGGGATGAAGCAATTGTGCAGATTTTGAAGATATACGCTAATCCTTCTAATTTTTTGGAACATATCTTACAAGTTGCTATAGATTGAAAGAATATTAATGAAACAACTGACAATTAAATTTTGCAGATGCCTAAGAATGAGTTGGAAAAATTGGACATACTTTCCCGAGATGAGGTTGATAAGGTAAAGGAATGGATTGAGAGCTCTGGAATTATAGAAAGGAGCTCTTGTCCAAGGTTATAAAGAAAATAACAAAAATACAAGGGAAAGTGAAGGAGATACATTATGGTTGCATCAGTTTCTTGGAAATAATGATTGGCAGGAAGAAGTTTGGCAAGAAGAATATGAATGTTGGTAGATTACAAGGATGGTGGCATGAGATATATGCTCATTTTGATGGTGCTCCAATTGCAAAAGAAAATCTAGAAGATGCAACAATCTATATTTCAAAATTGGATAAATACCATGAGTTACAGATTGAATGGAGTAAGGTAATGCCCCAATATTTGGAGGAATTTGAAAATCATAAGACAAGAATTAAATTTATTCTAGTTTTAAATTTAGAAGATATGAAGGAAGTATTGGGGAAGTTTAGGAAATTCTCCAATAAATTAGAAGCTAGCAAGGAGAGAGAAAATCACCAGCTTGCAGCCACATAGATTATTATGCCAGACATGTGACTTCCAGCCAACCAAATGGACGACTTTGAATTTTGTGCCACCAAGAGGATATTTTTAAAAGAACCTAGTCTGACCTAACTTGGCTGACTTTTTGATGTAAACCCTAATTTGGGCCAACCTAGTGGAGGGATTTCTATAAATTAAGGATCTTGCCTCATTTGTAAGGGTTAGATTGGCTGACTTTTTGATGTAAACCCTAATTTGGGTCAACCTAGTGGAGGGATTTCTATAAATTGAGGATCTTTCCTCATTTGCAAGAGTTAGAGCTAAGTTAGGAGTTAGTATTTTTTAAGAGAAAGTACTGTAATACTGAATAATTGAATTGTTGCAACATTGGGTGAATCAATATAAGTAAATACATTGTTCTTTGGTGCTCTTTCTTGTGTTGTTTCATCTTGCATGGTTCTTGTTATTCCATCTCTGTAAGATTGCTTTGAGATCATTAGATATATGTTAGATTTAGAGTTAGAAATGATGCAATGGTGTTTATGATTTGATAATTGAAGTGTTTGAGCAATCCTTGGTCCATACTTTAAGCAGCTTGTTGATTGTAAGTTGTATAAAGTTAGCCTGGACTTTAAATTTGTGTGCTAATTTCAATCGTGGGTATTTATTCATTTCAATTGCAAAATAGGGTTGATTTGGGTGGATGCTTCATGATCTAAAAATATTTAATTCCTTAGAAGATTGCACTATTCCTGTGAGATTGCAGATTAGATCTAGGTTAAACAAGAATTGGTTTTGAGGGATTGGTCCACTTTGAGTGTTTTATCATTTACATTGTTGATCTTAGGAATCATTTTAATCTTAGGATCTCTCTAAACCCTTATCTTTTGTCATTTCTTTTAAAATATGAGTTAGATTTAGGATTTTAAGTATCATTACATTGCAAGATCTGATAAGTTTGAAAGTTCTAGCATTTTTTTTGTAAGGTCCTTTTGTGATTACCAACATTTTCACATATTATCTAAGTTGTTTATGCATTTTCAAGACCTGACATTAGAGACCTTGGGGTTATCTCTTGAGGCTTTCTAATAGAGATTTACCTTTCAAGAGAGATAGGATACTTGTATTCTATCTGAGTTGTTGTGCAGAAAACATCATCAACAACACCCTCTGCTACGAAAGACTTTAAAATAATCAACAATTTTAGCAAAGACTATGTGGCCACCATGTGGCACCATCACACGCCTTTGCAAGAGGATAAGGTTACAATCTTGCTTGAATATGTGTCATGTTGAAACAAGAGATGAGAGGAAAGTCCACAGGGACAAAAAATCAAGAGATAAACTCCAGAAAAAGAAACTTCAAACAAAACACTTGATTTCAATTTGTAGAGAAAAACCTCTAGTGTTGGTGACTTCTAGGGGGTCTCTGCCTACGGAGACACGAACCCATCAATACTCTGGCCTACAATGAAAAAAGAAGAAAAAGGGGTGCATCCTTAGAGTTTAAGGAATACAAAGTGTAGGGATTCCTTTTCCACCTCTGAAGGTTGCACCAGTATGCATAGTTACTTGAATGCTTGATCCAGATCAATTATCTCTTTGAAAGAGATATCACTCAACTTCATTTGTGTAAACCCGATGTGATATTTGAGTCACACGAGAGGATGCAAAATCCTTTCGATCTCCTTAGCGTTTGGTGATGGATGTAGGGCATGAAAGACTAACTAATTGTGTTTCTTGTCCTCTAGTTTCTATTTGATTTGATCCTTGATCAACACCACTCCATCAAGAAAAACAGAGATGGAAGACCTAAATTGACTAATCTCTCAAAGTGCTCCCTCATTTTATCAACCTTAAGCTCCAAAGCATGGTGGCACTCCTTGCCCCTTCAACCTGCCTTATTGTAGTTGATGAACTCATTGGCCTTATTTGTGGCCACTCTTCTATATGTGATCTCTACATCTGCCAAGGCATCATCCATGACCTTTGTATAACTTTTCAATTAAGTGCTCTGACTCAACCACCCGAGAAGCAATACATTGCAGGATTGTTCCACGATCGGGCTGACCTTCATACTCAAATCCTATGCATCTTCCATGAATCTTAGAGTCAGTCACAAGGAAATTATCACATCCTTTATCTTATCCCAACAAGAGCTATACAATTATTGCAACACAAGGAGAAAATTAGCCTGTTGTGTTGGTGTCATCACCATGACCTACAATTATTGGACTTGTGATTACCTACTCTTGATTTCCTCTTACAATTTAATTATTATTTCCAAAAAAATTAAAACTTCAAAGTGCAACTGTGTCAATTCCATCTCATGTGCTTGCAAGGCAGATTCTATGGTTTGCTTCACCCATTTTGATGCAAAAGAATCACTTGAATGTTGTTCTTGAAGGTCCAAGAGACCTATATGATGTTTTAAGGACTATTTTTTTCTATGATTCCTAGTTGTATGTGAAGAAAATATCAAAAAAATGGTCTTAGAAAACCATATACACAATCTTTTGTATTTTTTTCTAGCCTAGGTGTGGTATAGGGTTAAAAGTTGCAAGAAAATATCATAAATGTGAAGTTTAATGACATGGATATTAGGTTTATTGAAGGAAAAGGACATATGATCGAGTGTAACTACTTTTTGTAAGTTCTTGGATGTTGAATGAATGATAATATACTCTCCAAGAAGTGGAGGAGCGGTATTTTCATCATATACCATATTTTATCAATTTTTATGATAATTTTTTGGAAAAACCCAGAAACAGAAAAGAATAGTTTGGTATGGACTTGTACGGTCAAGTTGTAGGTTTTTCTTTGTATGGGATGATAGTGGAATGTATTAAGCTTCAAATTCAATTTTTTTGAGGTGATTTCATTGAGTTTTTCTCAAGTTATGATCAAAATAATGCTCACTACTCTGTTTAGAAACCAGGGTTTTCATAAATAGAAAAAAATTCATATCATCTTTTCCAGCCGTTGAAAACTTATGAGATTTGGTACAAATTTTTTGTAGACTATTATGCACATTTTTTCAAAAGGAGGAGTGATAATTCATTCTTTTGTGTGACTTATGACAAATAGTGTGTTCTTACTGTCATTTGGTTGTGTAAAACCCTACTCTTTTTGAGGGTTTTGTGGAAATATCTGCTTTTGGATTTAATCACCACAAAGAATGGTTAGAATGAAGCCTTTAGAGTGTGATTAAGAACTTTAGAGCCTAAGGTTTCAAAATAAAGGTGAATTTGGATTCCTTTTAAGGGTTATTTTTAGAGAAATAAGTCTTTTTTTGAATAGCAAATAGGGTATTGTTTGTTGCCACCACTAAAAGATCAAAGAGCCTTGTGTAGACAGTTGTGGAAATCAATTTTTTTTTGTCATTAAGAGTCCATAGTGTTTTAAATATCTCTTTCTTTGCATCACATTTCTCTACATCTATTTCAACCTAAGTCTGATGAGGCTCTACTTGAAACTGTACCTCCTCTTGCAGCTCCTGTTGGACTTGCACTTGTATCGTTGAAGCATCAGAGGGCTATTGATTTGGATATTTTGTAGCTCCTCCATCTTTTAATGTGATTGTTTCTCTACTAGATCCTTGACACTCTTTTCATCTATGACTAGAGATTGAGCATCTTCCAATCCCTTTTTTAGTCCTTCTTTCTCATGTTCCATTTCTTCACACAACTACTTTTGTTGATCCAAGGCGTCAAAGAAATCATTTTTCACCTGTTGCAGCTCCTATTCTTTATCCTGTAGTTTGGACTTCAGGTCCTCTTTCTCTCTTTCCTTGACCTCAATCTTTTCCAATGTGTTAGTCAACTTGGCCTGGAGTTGAGGTTATTTTACTTGCTCTACTTGGACGGTTGTTGAAATTTTATCTTGTTATTGCTCCTACAATCGGGTGATATCCACATATTTTTCTCTTAACTTTGCTTAATGCCTCTCCACCGTGGCCTTAGTATTTTTTAATTCTTTTCCCCTTTTCTTCAGCTTCCGGTCTAGTTTTCAGTAGTTCATTAACACTACCTTCTTTATTGCTTTCATTAGGCCTAGCTTGTCATGCAAAAGGGTATCACTGAGATTGAGGCCTATTGCTCGAGTATCATAATCTCCATACTGCATTTGGCCATTAGGCTTTGAAGTTATGATTCCATGGCCATGATCATTAGTGTTTTTCACTTTTCATCAAAATTTATTTATATCTTGGGGGTGGTTGGAGATAGAACGTCCCTTGCTCTTCTCTTTTTCTTTCTTTCCTCCTAAGCCTTTTTGTATAAATTCATTTGAGTCTAATACTCTAGGGGGACTCAATGCTTTGTCTATAAATTGGAAAACTAACATGGAGACCAAAAGATATAGGATATAGCATTGTCCCTATCTATTCTCCTAATGGGGAATCCATCTAAAATCTTAGAGTCATAGGTGAGAAAGGTGGGATGCATTTCCATGTTTGCAAGGGATGTGGGGAACTCATAGGAGTAAAAGGGGTAGAAGTGAATGAAATGACCATTGGTATAGTGAAAGGAAAGGGTGAGGAGACCTGTGTAATAGGTGGGTCGAGCATGGGAGTTTGTGCTTCTAATAGAGCAATAAAAATGTCAACTGCAGAGGTGGAACCAAGCATTGGGTCTAGAAGCAGAAGTTGTGAAGTGATGGAAGTGATATTTTTAGCCACTAAGGGAGGTGTGGAAATGGGAGCCTATGCAAAAAAGGCCACAATAGTGATCGGGGGGAAGACAAAGGAGAAAGTGACAGATAAATGGGGGAAACCAAATATTGAGAAGAAGAAAGAATAGCAAGAGAGAAACTTACCTATTTCGCGGGGATCGAGGTACCTATGAAATGATGGCCACATCCTCCTCATTTTTCTCCAAGAATTTCCCCAAGCAAAACCTTCAGTTTCTTCTCTTCTTTGTGGGGAGATCATTGGTCACAATAGATCCTTCAACAACCAAACCCAATGAGCCTTGAGCTCCTTGAGAAATTGGGGGCTACCTTTTAGATGTGCGAGCTCAGTTCTGCTTGGCCGATGCACTTGTAGATGATGACTGCTACCACATTTTTCTACCCAAAATTTCCTCATCTACAACCTTTTATTTTCTACTTTGTTGAGGTGGCAACATGGATTCTACCTCAGAAGAGTCTCCATGTTTAGCATCCCATATTTCATCAAAATTGTGGTCTATAGGGATAGACTCATAAACGAAGTTCAAATCATGAATCTCTTGTTGATATTTCCAAAAATTGACAATCTTCTCCTCACTCCATTCCTTCTTCAACTGTGTCATTAAATTTTTGTGGATTTTGATTGTCGAATTCACTTTTGATACAATCTTATAAAAGAAGATTCATTTTGGCCTTATGGATGGTAGAAGAGATAGGTCAACACAAAAATCCAATTTATCCTTCGAAGGTTTCACCTTTCTTTCCACTACTATCTTGAGGCATGGGTTAGATATATTCCCTAGATGGAAAAACACCCATCAATATTGTATTTCCATCAATGACAAATGATGCGAAGGCCTATCTGAGTCAATTTTTTAGCCAACAACACTTGTGTTTTTCTCTTCTATATCGTGACCATACCCTTTGTGAGCGGGGGGAAGTAAATTGTAGTTTTTTTCCTCCCTGCCCCAAATGCATTGTCATGATTGATAGTTGTCAAAACATCTTGAGGGTGAGAGTTCTACTTGTTGTAGAAATGGGTAGCCTAAAAGGCTCTTTTATAAATCCATGTATTCGTATAAAATTGAAATTTGTCCCATAGAAATAATCACATGAAGGTTTACTCTCTATCATCCATGTAACATGAGAGTTTTTAAACATAGTAGGCCTCTCCATTTGGTATAAATCTCACAGATTCAGGGCTAATAAATAGTCAGAAAAAAAAAAAAAAAAAATCTTGTGTGGTGGAAAGTACAATGGTCCACACAAAGACTGGGTTCCTGATGCATTAGTAATCTTTAATGTCATATATTCCTAGAAATACCAAGAATTTTGATGCAAAACTAGGTATGCAAGGAAAGAAGAATACTTTAATTTATAAATACTTCTATATTCATCAGCTAATCAAACATTCTTCTTGCGATGAGTTACGCAAAATCATGCCAAAAAGGCTCCTTCTATTTCTTGAGCTTGAAAGGTAAGCCCATTTGAGATTTTTCCATGTTATCATCCTAGTTCATGCCAAAGACAAAGGCGAGCATTGAGAATATATCTTGTAGGTATAAATTAAACTCTTTAAAGGCTAAGGGGAACTTAGGTAACTTAGTCAACCGCCCACCCTTTATCTCATGATTGTAGAAGTTAAGTCGGTCCCTCCTATTTTCCCAATAGCTCTCCATTTTTCTTCTTGAAAATTTATTTGTTGTTGGGTCACATGGAGTACACAACATATCCCTAATGACATCCATGTTAACAATGACTCTTAGGCCACTTTCGTCAATAATCCCAGTGCATGCATCAAAGCATGACACACAAGTATCACCAACTCAGGGAATGAATCCACCAAAGACACCATGTATTATTGGGAGTCGCAATTCCAAAGTTGACCCACCCTTTATCTCATGATTGTAGAAGTTAAGTCGGTCCCTCCTATTTTCCCAATAGCTCTCCATTTTTCTTCTTGAAAATTTATTTTTTGTTGGGTCACATGGAGTACACAACATATCCCTAATGACATCCATGTTAACAATGAATCTTAGGCCACTTTCTCAATCTTGCATGCATCAAAGCTTGACACACAAGTATCACCAACTCAGGGAATGAATCCACCAAAGACACCATGTATTATGGGAGTCGCAATTCCAAAGTTGAACTCCTAGAGATTCAGGTTCTCTATCCTTTATCTTCTTCTCCCTTCTTTGGAAAGCACCCTCACAAAGGATTTTTGGGTTGGTATGCAGCCAAGGGTCTTGGATGTTATCAACAAAATCCTTGACCTTTTCTTGATTGACATGCCAGTTCTATGTTAAGAACTCGGTGTTTATGAACGTTGAATTTTGTGGAATGGGTGCATTACAGTAAGATTTTTCACCAAAGACATCAACATAGTGAGATGAGGTTGATGATGCTTCAATTCCTGCACCAAAATATGCTCCTTCTGTTGCCATTTGTTCAGATTTTTCTTGTGTATTGCTGATAACTTGCTCAAATTTACCACTTCTACACTTGAAAGTTCTAACCCTTGTTTATAGTTCACAATTAGATAAATTTGGCATGATTTTCTTCCTACTTACTCTTGCTCTATACAACTTCAAATTGAACTTGGGATAAATGTAAATAAATGGTATAATTTGCATTTGAAATGTTGCTAGCAAGACCACTCATGTGAATTAGTTGCTTTCCTTTTGGGGAATACCAACTTCTTGATGGAACGGAGAGGAGGTACAACTCATTTCACCACCTTTTAAGAAATACAACATTGATATTAGTAAATGTAGCCTTGGCAAGAAATTTTGCATTAAAGCAAACTGTAGGTGGTTGAAACAAGGGTCACTTCTCATGATGGTGCTTGAGAAGGATGCATGGGTGTGGTAGGACACTTGGTAGAAAATTGAACTAGTTATGCACATGCCACCACTTGGATTAATTTCTCAAAGCCTTTGAATCTATCCTTGTACAATCCTTCACACATTGGACTACCCACTGGATAAATTTTTCATCACTTATACAAGAAAGTGTTTGATTTTACTCATGTGCCTCTTGCCTAAATTTTCTATAAATTGTCCTCATCCTTATTGTATAACCATTCTAAATTTTAGGTAAGTTGGTCTTTTTTATAATTAGGCATCATGGGAACTCCCATTAGATTTCTTAGCAATAAGCTCTAACTTGCATTTGTAGAAGATATAACAGTTGATAGATTGAAATGCTTGATCAAGACGAAGAATACCTTGATCCTTACAGCTTTCAAATGGGTCTTCGGGGAGGACTTTATCTTTGACGCAAATCAATATAGTGTGAATATTGATATTGCATCTAGGTTTGTAGCATCTCTTCTCAAACTAAATGATCTGAAGTCACAGATTATATAGCTCACCAGAGCTCTTTTTAGAGAAGACTACCTCGATGGGATTGAGGAGGTTGTTGAGGTAGCAATCCCAAGAGTGGGAATCCCTACTGTGATGGATCTGAGGTGATACATTGATTGTGAGCTAGTGTCGATGTTGTGGATTCCTTTTCTTTTTTGCTTCCAAACAACTATAGTGGAGCAACACCATTAAAAGTCAGCCCCCAGTTGCTCCTTCCTACTGAAGGTAATGAACATAGAGCCCATTTACAATGTTGAGTGGTACACAAAATTTTGAGATTTGGTGCACCCTAATCATCCTGGATTGGGTAGGAATGCTAGCAGAGCATGACTCACTGATAGATTCTTTAGAATTGCTCTCTTCCCTCCTTTTAGTAGGAGTTTGGACTAGCATAATCTTTTGATTTTTTGAGATTTCTAGCTTTTGTTCAGCTTATTATTAACTCAAGTTGTCAAAACTTTGTGTTTCTTTTGTGTCGATGCCTCCTTTAGACCCTTAATATTAGAATACCTTCTCCATTCTTTAAGGCTTTTCAAAAGCGTACTCCTATTTGAAGAAATTCTCTTTTTGTAGCTTCTTCTTGTTGGCAAATGGTAAGCATTCCCCGAGATTCATGACATGGATTAACCACCTCATGTGGATCTGTCAACTTTGGTGATTGTATCAGGCATTAACAGGTTGACCTTTTGACGCAACAACAATCATGGGGCCAACAATTGGTATCAGAGCCAAAGGTTTCGAGTTCAAATCCCCTTGGGTAATGTTGAGGGGGAGATTGTTGGCAGATGGTCAACATTCCCCTCGAGATTCGTGGAATTTCTTAACTGCCTCTCATGAATTCGTTAACTCTAGCGGTTGTAGTGAGCATTAACAGGTCGACCTTTTGATGCAATGAAAACCATGGGGCCAACACTTCACTTTATAAATCTTTCCAAAGCTCTTTCTTTTCCTTGTAATCATAGGCCTAAGTGCCTTACACTATATTGTAATTTTTTTGTATATGAATGAATATAGTTTCCTTTTATTACATTTTATGTGTAGCTCATAACAAATTTTTCATACTTTACATTTTCTACATAATGGCATAAAATTTATAGAATTTACATAATTTATAAGAGAGAAAGCCTCATAAGAGACAAGGAACTAATTAAAATGATTTAAATGGATATCATTCACTAGGACCCCGAGAGTGTTTCCTTCCATGTCCTCCAATTCAAACACATTTCTCTCCTTACATTTTATAATATGAAAAGGACCTCTCCATAATGTATCAAACTTGGCATGTTGACTTGGTTTGGAAGCTCGCTCATCATATTTTAGAACTAGGTCGCCCTCTTATTGAACCATGTCTTTATCACCTGCTAGTAGTTGGTCATAGCATCATAAGCCTTTTCTTGGGCCTCTTAGACATTTAGAAGCTCAGTAAATCTTACCTCCATGCCACCATATTCTTCAACCTCTAGGGAATCGAGCAACTACATCACTAGGATTTCCATAGAGATAGGAAACACCACCTCTTTCCTGTATACCAACTCATATGGTGAGGCCTTTAGAACTTATTTTGGGGTGATTCAATCAGCCCATAAGGTTTCTCGCAAATGCTTGTGCTAATTTTTTTGGTGATCTGCTGCTTGATTAACTAGATTAGGTTTTTTGTTTGTGGATTGTGTGATTCTATTTCCTGTGGGTAGTAATTTGAGGAAGTCTTGGGGAAGACTTCATGCTTTAATGTGAATTCTGAAATCTTGGTCCCTTCAAAGGCCCACACATTATCAAAAATTAAGGTTTTAGGAGAACCAAACCTTGCCACCAACTCAAGAAAATTCATGATTTCACCCTCAATGACATTCTTCAAAGGTGTTGCCTTTGTCAATCTAGTGAAATAATCTATAGCAGTTAAAATCCATTTATGCCTTAAACTATAAATAGGGTTTATCATCCCTATGAAATCAAGACCCCATTATGTAAATGGTTCATTGACCATAATTGAACTTAAAGGCATGAAAAAATTCTTTCGCTTGCCAACAAAGAATTAGAATTGATGGCATATCCTTACTAGGTTATGGAATTCTGCAAACAAGGTAGGCTAGTAGTACCCCACATTCATTATCTTCAGGGCAGTAATATTTTATGAGAAATGACTGCTTGTGGGACTGCTATGGAATTCATTCAAGACCCACCTTTCTTGCTCCTTATCCACACAACAGAGGAAAACTCCATTAAAATATTTTGAAAAGCATTCCTTGGACTATAATGTATCTGATGACTTGCAACCTATAAAATATAATTTTGTGTGAAGGGATATTGGTCAGATGCCTTTCGATTTGTTGGTAAAATGTGTCTCGACCTCGCAATTACATAAGTTATTGTTGATACATAAGGTACTATTCATCTGACAATGATGGGGGTGTGGGGGGGTCTCCCCTAGTGAGGGTTCCAAGGGGATCATCACCCAACTAGAGGTCCACATGCCCCTGGCAAGGGCTCGTGGGTAACAACCCTGAAAGCTAAATTTTATTTATATTTTATTAGTATAAATCTAGACCATTCACTATTATGTCTCATATTTGACGGTTGATATTTTATTAGCTTGACTTTCCCTAGAAGACAACACTATTTTATGAGGGCATTGTATTACAACTGAGCATTGTGATGTATTTTGAGAGTCTGATAGTGGTTGTGTTGCCTCTAGATCTCTGAGTGGTGATACTCTTGTGAGAAGCTTGCTTTGCAAGTATATTGTAATCTTTGTGATTTTTGAATAATATATTGGGCGACTTTTGGAGTGTGGTTTTTCTCCCGAAAGGGTTTTCCCCACATAAATCATGGTGTTGTGGTATGCATGATATATGTGTTTATTTATGTTTAAGTTTAGGTAATTGTTGAAAGATATGTAAAAGTTTTACATTATTATCCTCTCAAGATTAGTGTAGGAATTTGTTCTGCTACCTTAGCTTCCTTACAAGTGGTATCAAAGTCTGATCACCTTTGGCTTCAGTTTTTATTTGTTGGGTTTCTTGAACTAATCCAGATTTGAGTGGGAGATTGTGTAGAAGAATCTTTGTGATCATGTTGTAGGAATTTTTAGATGGAAAGTTCATCAAGGAGAATAGAGGTGGATAAATTTTCTGGAAATAGTTTTGAAATGTGGAAATTGAAGATGGCAGATCTATTGATGGATCAAGATTTATAGAATGTTGTTGATGAGAATGTTTCAAGGCCTAAAAATCCTACTCAGGATGCTTAATATGATGTTATGGACCATAAATCCAAGGGTATAATCATATTATGCTTTGCAGAATCTGTTTTAATTCATGTCCATGAAGAGACCTCTGAACAAAAACTATGGAAGAAGCTTGGTGAGATGTATCAAGCCAAATATTTAGTGAACAATATTTTCTTAAGGAAGAAGTTGTATTCATTGAGAATGGAAGAGGGTGGACGAATCATAGACCACCTAGAAGCATTCAATAGGTTGGTGGATCAATTGTCATCAGTTGGTGTCAAAATAGATGAGGAAGAGAAATGCCATATCTTGTTGTGTTCTTTGCTTGATTCATGGGATTCTCTTGTTATGTCTTTTGTGAGTACTTCTATTATATTAAATACTGAAGATGTGGTGGGTTCTTTGATTTCTAAAGAGATAAGGAGGAAGTTATCCATTAGTGCCAAGGAGGCCCTAAATGTTCATGGAAGACCTAAGGAAAAAGGAAAGAAGAATGATAAGCGTGACAAATCCAATTCCAAGGGGAGATCTAAGTCTCCTGGAAAGTCCAATGTTATTTGTTGGAACTATAGTATGCCTAGACATGTTCGTAAGGACTGGAAATAAGTCAAAAAAGAAATTTGATTCTGATTCTGAGTAAGAGAAGGAATATGGTGATGCATTCATTGTAGCTTTGGCAACTTGTGCAGGTAATAATGCATGGTTAATTGACTCAGGTGCATCTTTCCACATGACCTTTAATAGAGATTGGTTTTTTGAATATGAAAAATTTGATGGAGGTAAGGTGTACTTGGGTGACGATTTGTGTTTAAATATTGTTGGTCGTGGTAAAGTTAAAATCGGGTTTCTTGATGGTAGAATAAAAAGAATTAATGGTGTGTTGCATATCCCTGGTTTAGCACAAAATTTATTATTTGTGAGCAAACTAATAGATGCATGTGTGTAGGTATTATTTTCTGATGCAGGATACAAGATGGTGAGAGGTGCTATGGTGATTGGTAGAGGTGTTAGATATGGAACATTGTATACCCAAGGGTGCTCTTTCCTCTAAATCGAAGTTACCTATAGAGAAAAGTATGTTATGACACCAAAGACTTGGCCACATTTGAGAAAAGGGTCTAAGGACCTTTAAAAATAAAAACCTTGTTGAAGTTCTGTCTGATTGTAATCTTGAATTTGATTTATGTGAGCATTGCATTTATGGAAAACAAAATTGTGTTCAATTTTACTCGAGTTCTCATAAATCTTGTGGTGTATTGGATCTTATTCATTCTTATGTGTTTGTTCCTATAGATGTTCCTTCAATTGGTAAATCCACATATTATGTTTCATTTATTAATGATTATAGTAGAAGTACATGGGTATATTTTCTAAAGAGTAAATCTAAAGTTTTTAGTTGATTTAAAGAATTTAAAGCAATGGTTGAGTTGCAGACTGGGAAGAAAATAAAATGTTTAAGGACTGATAATGGGGATGAATTTTTCTCTAATGATTTTGATAGATTATGTAAAGATTGTAGTATTCATAGATAGAAGAAAAATATGTATTCTCCATAGAAGATTGCGTTGCAAAAAGAATGAATAGGACACTGATGGAGAAGGCTAGGAGTATGTTGAGTGGTGGTGGTCTAGAAAAAATATTTTGGGTTGAAGCTATTGTCACTTATTGTTACCTAATTAAAAGATGTCCTACATCATCCCCTATTGATAAGAAGCTTATAGAGGCATGGTCGAGCCACAAGCATTCATTAAGATATCTTAGAGTTTTTGGTTGTGAGGCATATGCACATGTTTCAAAGGAGAAGCAAAAAAAGTTGAAGAACGAGGCTATGAAATGCATAATCATTGGATATAGTTATGGTGTGAAAGGATACAAGCTTTGGGATCCTGTTGCACAAAAGGTAATACATAGTAGAAGTGTTATTTTTAGAGAAACTATGCATTCTTCTGTTACATTGCAGCTAAAACAAAGTAAAAAAGAAGATGTGATTCAATTTCCTTCTACACCCGAGAAAGTTGAATCAAGGCACATGGATAGACAAGAAGTTGAGGAGAGATCATCCAACTCAAAATCTTTAGAAGAGGCGGAAGAACCTCCAACTCAGCTTGTTCGTAGGTCTACAAGGAATAGACAACCACTTGAAAAGCATTCACCTAATGATTGGAGATGTATTTTTTCTTTGAATACTAACATGGATGAACCCGGATCAGTAGAAGAGGTGTTAGGTATGAATGATGCAAAATCTTGGAAAATTGGTATGGGTGAAGAAATGATAGCTTTGAAAAGGAATGATGCATGGGATCTTGTACCATTTCCTGAAGGAAGAAAATTTATGGGTTGCAAATGGTTATTCAAGAAAAAGATTGGTTCAAATGTAGGTATTAAGAAGTACAAAGAAAGGTTGGTTGCAAAAGGTTACTCTCAAGTTGAGGGTGTTGATTATGGTGAGATATTTTCTCTTGTTGCACAAATGATGTCCATTAGATTTTTTCTTTCTATTGTTGCTACTTATGATTTATAGGCTGAGTAAATGGATGCAAAAACTACTTTCCTTCATGGTGACTTGGAGGAAGATATTTATATGACACAACCAAAGCACTACATGGTGAAAGGTAAAAGTAAATTGGTTTGCAAATTGAAGAAATTTGTGTATGTCCTAAAATAGAGCCCTAGTATGTGGTACCTGGAATTTGATAAATATTTGTTGAGTTTGGTATTTGAGTGTTCTAAATAAAATCATTGTGTTTATTATAAAACTAATGGCGATCATTTCTTATTTATTGCATTATATGTTGATGATATGTTATTTATTGGTAACGAGAAAGGTATGATTTCAGAATTGAAATCTCAACTTGCTACTAAATTTGAAATGAAAGATCTTGGTGTAGCTAAACACATTCTTGGGATGGAAATTAAAAGAGATAGAGTGAACATAAAGCTATGGCTTGGCCAAAGTATGTCAACTCAATTTTACAGAGGTTTGATATGCATGATTGTAGACCATTGTGTGTTCCTAATTCAGTTGGAACAAAGTTATATATTTTAGATTATCCTACATCCCTATTAGAGATGGAATACATGAGTAGAATTCCTCACTAGAGTGCAGTTGGAATTTTGATGTATTTTATGGTTTGTACTAGACCATACATTTCCCAAGTAGTGGGAGTTCTTTCCAAATATATGGCTAATCCTGGTTGAGTTCATTGGGATGCAATTAAAAGATGTTTTAGATATTTGTGAGGTACCTTAGATTATTCCTTATGTTATCATAGTAATATGACTGAAAATGAGATTTCCCTTGATATTCATGGTTATGTGGATTTAGATTGGGCAGGTGATGTTGATAGCAAATGATCCATCGGTGCTTATGTGTTTACTTTATTTGGTGGTGTGAATAGTTGGATGAGTAAGCGACAGGTTGTGGTTGCTTTGTCCACTATTGAAGCAAAGTATATGGTAGCTACTCATGCTTGTAAAGAAGTCATTTGGATTAAGCTCACTATGTTTAGAAATTGGAATAAAACAAGGTGTAATATCAATTTATTGTGAAAGTCAGAGTGTAATATTTCTAGCCAAAAACCCAAAATTTCATGCCAAGACCAAGTACATTGATGTATAGAATCATTTTGTTAGAGATATGGTCAAAGATGGTAGGGTAAAGTTGGTTAAGGTAGAGACTTTGATGAATTTTGTTGATTCTTTAACTAAACCTGTGAGCATAGAGAAGTTTAGATGGTGTTCAAAGACTATGGGCCTTTCAACCCCTAGCAATTAAGAGATGGTGTTTATTAACCCTCCCATTGATTTTACAAGGTGTTTGACAAGTGGGATATTTGTTGGAAAAATGTGTCTCAACCTTACAATTACATAAGGTAATGTTGATACATAAGGTACTATTCATTCTAAGCTAAATAATTTATCCTTCATAAGCCTCTTTGACCTTAGGTTGTTGTATTCTACAAATTCACTAGAATGCTAAATAAATGTGGTGATCTAAACATCACTTTCGAAGACCTTCCATTTCTAGTCACTTTCAAGGATGACAAGTCTCACCATCACTCATACTACATTCTTATTAACCATAAGCTCTGTTACCAAGCCAAACTAAGAGCTGACCATATCCATTCTATTCACCATTACATTTTGTGATCTCATAACCACTTGAATGTTAAAGGCTTCAAATCCTTCAATCAGGTCCTATACTTTTTGGCAGTAGGACCACATTCACACATTCTTGGTAGTTGAGGTGCCTTGCACTTTCTTGATTACTATCTTTGAATCTTCAAAAACCTTGAGCCTTTTTATTCCTATGTGCTCTTCTAGACTCAATCCATGGACTACACCTTCATACTCAACCTCATTATTCATGCAGGAAAATTTGAAATTGAAGGCTCTGAGATTCTCCACTCTGATAGGGGACATTAGGTGAATGCCTACTCAGTCAAATTTTCATCTTGTACCATCAAAGTATAGTGTCCATAGAACCTTTTCCTTGTCTAGGCTTTCATGTTGATCTTCTTGGATTTTAGTTACCTGTGGGATGACTTCATCATCATAGATTATGTAGGTTCCTAAACCAGTAGCATGGAAATTGCTAAATGGATCAGCTTCCATGAATTGATTAACCAAAACCTATTCTTCAATACTCTTATCACGGGTATCCTTTTCATCTTCCAACATTTCCACATAATACATTTCATTCTTGGAAATGGACGTATGCACAACCTCAAAATTCATCACAGCATCCTCTGCAATGTGCTTTGTATGCAAAGTTTTGAAGAGTATCTTCATTTTAGCACCATGATTGGTCCTTAGGATTAGATGGGACCAATCCAGGGATAGATACCCTCCTATTTTGGTAGTGAAATCTCTAGATAAACACACCCCAAAGATAGGTGGAATATCAAATATGACCACCTCTTGGGTGACTATAATGTTGGGGAAAAAATACAAATTCAGAGGGAGGCTTTTGATTAGTCCTACAACATGGAATTTCTTTCCATCCAACTGTATAATTCCCCTATCAAGGGACTCATACTCTAATTTCAAGGAATCAACCACTAACTTGGGCATGAAAGTGGTACTAGCTCTAGATTCAATCATGCAATTGTGCAGTAGCTTATCTCCTACGATGAGGGTTAAAAGAATGGGGTGGGATTCAACTTTTTTACCTCATCTTTTCCTAGTTTTTCCCTTGTGTTCATAAGTTTTTTCACTCTCGAAGCTTGAGAATCCTAAACTAGCTTCTTTCCTTTTTCTTGACTATATTCCAAAGCTGGATCTGATTGCAGAGTTGGCTATCCTTTCTCAAGGCCTCCTGTAACAAGGATTTTTGTTCAAGCCAAAATTTTGCATAAAGATACGTTGGTGAGATCCTTCATTTTTTTGACCACGTTGAGTGATCTAGGCAATGGTATCTTCAGCTTGAAAGGGATCATTTCCCTTGGTTTTTACAAGGGTTGAACCACCGCGGGTGAATTAGTCATCTTCTCTGGGGCTACTTTAGGTTGTTGTGCTTGAGGCTGATGTACTTGAGGCACAAGCTCTCCAATGAATCTCCACTTTGAGCATGTATTGTAGTCTGAATGAACTTGTGGAGCTCCTATCAATGAGACCTTGTTTGCACACATCCTCTCCTTCCTCTCTACTTCAGGGGACTGGTAAGCATATGTTAACACATCTGGTGTAACACCTTGACTTCTTTTCTCTATGAATTTATACTAAAGGTTTCCTCTCAAAAAAATTTGAGGTATGTATGTGTCATTATAGGGGAAACACCAAGAATTTGTATCATCCACCAAATTTTTCTGGCTTGCAACCAAGTCTCTGTTGGGATTAGACGTTAAGGTTTACAACAGAGTGGGAACTAGAAAAATATGGCTCGAGGTTTGCAACTAGTTGTTCCCTCTCATACCTCCTTGATACTGATTGTGTTGGAAAGGTGGTCTACTTCCTTGATAGCTCTAAGAAGGAGGTTTTGGGGGCATTGCTTACTATTGCTTTATATTGATAAGTTCTACAAAAATATCTTTATGTCATTCACTTTCACGACCAATGAAGAAGAGTTGGAGGTTCTTTCTTATGCACTAGGGTATGCATACATCAAAGGTGGAGGTGGAGCATGTGTGCTTGGAGCGGCTACTTCTATGGGTTGTGTTGATATCTCTAAGAACATTGGCATAGGCAGTCTTGGTGGTATCTTCCTGACATCAATTAAATTATTCTCAACTCTTGTTTCCAAATTATTTGCATCCAGTAGATTGTTCCCCCTAAGAGACTAGATCATGAACGATATGTCAGAGTTGAAAGCTTTCAAATAGAAGAAAAATGTCATGCATGTGGGTGGTTGAGAAGTTACAGGAATCCTTTTCCATGCCTTGTGGAATCTTGTATTGAATTCTATAGTAGCCTCTTGCAGAGCCCTTTTAATAGTCATTGGCTATTGTAGCAAAGATGAACAATCTCCTTTCTCTGAGAAGCACCAAAGAAATGGTCTCCAAGTTGATCCCAAGTATCGATAGAGTTAGGAACTAGAGATCTATACTAGTCTTGTGCCTTTCCTTTGAAAGAGGCTATGAGTAGCCTTAGAGCCACACTCTTCTTGATCACATAATGAATAGTGCACACATCTGCCACATCTTGAAGATGATCCTCTGGAGTTTTAGAATATTCAATAGTAAATTTTGAAAATGCTTTAAGGGTGTTAGCAGGTATAGGATTCCATACATTAGGAGGAATAGGAGGAATGAGCGGGCTACTGCTATTCCAAGCTACATAGTTTCTAGGTATTTGAGTGGCCATAGGGAATAATTTCCTTTATGCCTAAAAAAAAGGGTATTCTAGTTTGGAATAATCTACCTAACAATGGCATAGATTGGACCCTTGGGGAAGGACTTGTTCTTCTACCCCTATTTTTCCTAATGAGTGACAAAGAATGTAAAGTATTTCTTCTCCTAGGATCAAAATATGGTAATTGGGTGTACTAAAAATTACCTCTAGAGGACACCCTGGTTTGTATTATGGGAATGAATTTATAGGTTTGATTTATAGCCGGGAGCTTTGGACAATATTTGAGTCACCAACTTTGACGTAGAGTTTTCCAATGAACATAGATTCTCCAATAATCTGATTAAATGCCTCTTTAAGGTTGAACTATCAAGAGCAACACCACTCTCTTGATGTGGTGAATTGAAATTTCAATCCCACTAGGCATACCAGAAAAATAATTGTTGATCCTTAAAGCTCATTCCTTGTGGGTGAAGCCTTATGAGAAGTTCAGTGAATGGGGGATGAATTACACTTCACTGAACAACCTTTGGGATTTTAGAATTTGGATCTTTGTTCTTGTTTTTGGGAGAAAAGGGGAAGAAGGAAGACATAAAAAAATCTAAAATAGGCAATGTTCCAAAGCTTTAATAACTTTTCAAATCTCTTTCCTAGATAACCAGACTACCAACTCTTATGCAATGAACACAAAGTGCCACAGACCCTTCATTGTTGAAAAGAGAATAAAATGCTTAAGGCTTGAACAAGCACATAGCATAACATTCAGATCTCATAGGAAGCACCCACTAAGGTTCAGTGGAGTGTAATAAACCTACAATATTCAACTAATTCCTTGAATCCTTATAGAGATTATTCACCCATAAGCAAAGTATGACACTTAACATAAACTACTGCAATAATGAACGAGTACATCACATGGTTTAGTTGATTGTAAATCTATATCAAACACCATAAAGGATGAAAGTTAAATGATTAGTTGTTCAAGATCACATCCATACATGAATGACACGAAGCATAAAACCAGTATCAACAGAAGGTGAAACACAACACAAAGGAAATACTAGGCACAATCTGATGCTTTCCACTTTCTATTAGTTGATTCAAATGATGCAAAATACCAAGGCCGGGTGCCAAATAGACATTTACTTTAAAACTGATCCTCTAAGTGTTCCTTACAGAAAATAATAAATAATCATTGCTAAAATTGTGAACGAAGCAAACTAATCCTTTGGGTCAGGCTCGAAATTCCCTTTTATAGGACAAGGGAAGCAACAAGAAAAAATCCTTCTCCCACCACCCAAATTGCAAAAGACAAAAAACCAAATGGTGGTATTAAAATATTGCCAGAGAAACTGTAGGGATATTTGCATAAAGAAAATAAAGATTAATCCTCCCTCTAATAGGCCCATATTGTAATAACGTTTCAGTGGTGATAATCAATTGAAATGCAACTCAAAATTCCCCAAAACATTCTTTTTAATTAACTCCTCTATGCAAACATATCATGGTAGATCCCATCTGATTTAGGAATGAATATCCTTTAACAAAATTAAGAATTATTAGGTACCATGCTTAATTAAGACCCCCTAGCAGTTGAAAGTTTGATCATAAGATATGGAAATTATGTCGATTGTTGTAAATACTTGGGAAAGCAAATCCTTTGAACATTAATGTCGTCTATAGCTTTTCATTTTCTAAAACAATACTCCTCATCATACTTCCACCTTCAATGATGCTCACTCAATTCCTTCTCGGGCTCAAGATACACTTGGGCCCTCGTTTGGCTGTCAAGTGGCATTCTTTGCTGCTACTTTGATGTTGTATGCTTCTTCCTTTAGGAAAATACATGCTAGGGATGTGTGGCACACGAGCAGGAATTGTTGGGGATTTCCAACGAGCTACCTCTAGGAATCTTCACAATGCCAACATGTGGAAGCTTCCACTACTGAAGACATCAAAAGAATGGGCGCTTTTAGCAAAGACCATGCAACCACCATTTGGTTCCATCATGTGCCTTTGAAAGAGGATAAGGTTGTGCTCTTGATTGAATATGCATCATGTCGAAACGTGGCGTACCCAATGCCGATGTACAAAGGAACAAACCAAAGATGAGAGAAAGGGTTGTGGAGCTGAAAATTCATGAGATAAACTCAAGGAAAAGAAACTTGAAAGAAAGAACTTGATTTCAATTCGTAGAGGAAAAACTCTATACATACCCTAGAATATAATTTCAAATGTTTCACTCTACAAGTTGACAATACACAACTAGTTAGAGGGGAACAAAGAGTGACCAATTTGAACTTTGAAATATAAAACAATGAGAGTCAATTTTATGTCATGATTTCATATTAGGTAGGTTAATAGGTAAACAAAGGAATTAGATAGGTCTTTAAGGATGTGTGCATAGTTAGGATATGTTTAGGAAATATACCTACTCATATTATAAAAACATGCCAATTGTATACTAGTTGTTGAATAAAGACTAAATTGATCAAATTTAATCCAAAACAAAGGGGGAAATGCAAGACATATGCAATTTTCACCATTATCTTTTACCCCTCTTATTTGAATACCTAACAAATACACAAAAATTCCAATGAGTAGTATTTGTGAATAATTAATTATAGGCACTAAAATAATTTCTTGACAAGGTCAATAATCTCAAAGTAAATGCAAAAAATAATGTAAAACAATTGCATGAAGATATTAACATGAGCCATGAAGCCATAAACATGCACCATGAAATCATGAGGAAACATGAATTTGAAACCACATGAAGCATAGGAAAATATGAATTTTTAAAGCAACATGAAGTCAATCACTATAACCAACAAAGAAGGATGTGTAAGATATTTCAACGAACCATTATAACCACACTCTCAATATCAAAAGATGGTGTAAGGAATCCTTCAAGTAACTGTAACTATAGACATGAAAGAACCTCAATGATATAGTATGTCCCCTCCAATTCATTACACGTGAAGAATGCGAGGAATTATATAAGAGGACAACAATTTAATAAGTGTGATAAATATCATTGTGTGACAAAGATTTAATAAGAAAATGAGATGTGACAATGAAATCACATAGATGAGAAAACATGATTCCCCCAATGTTTTCCCTAAATAGGGCTAAAATTAAACCATCAATGATAGTTAAAAATGTGTTAATGTAAATCAATAGAATATGCCATCATGATAAAGATTGATAAATTGTAATCAACATAAATGATGCAGGAGCATCGGAGTGGACTAGCAATTGACATCAACCAAAAATAAGCTTTAGGTTTGAATTTTGTTTTGGTGTGTTTTGGGGTTCATTTGACATTTCTCAGCCTTGGAAAGCTCTTGGTGTGTTCAAATTTGAATAAAGTCAATTTTTATCAAATCATCATTTTAAGGCTCCGCAGACAGTTTTCAAAAATTATTTCTGGAAATCTCGTGAGGATTGGAGTATAATAGTTTGGTAGTGACATTTATAGAGGTGGCATGTGAAATATGCAAAAAGAATTAAAGTAATACATTTTTCAGTTTGGGAGATTTTAATGCTGAAATTTTGCTAAAAATTGTTAGTAAATTACAAAAAGTTTAATATCCCATGATTTTGGAAGGATGGAGTAAAATCATTTTGCGGGAGTCCATGGGGTACCATTCTAAGCTTGCATACCAATTTTTGTGTGAATCAAAGAAATTTCATTTTTTCGTTGTTAGCACTCAATTTGATAGTTCTAGAGTACCAATTTGATCAATTTTATTGTGGAAGGGTATTATAAGGGTCATGGAAATTAAATATCATTTTTTATTCCTTCATTAACTATTTATCTATTACTTAAATAATGCGGGGGGCATTTGGAGCATAAAATAGACAAAAAAACAAGATTTTAGATATTTTAAAATGTTTAGAATAGAGAATATGGATAAATGTTTCATTTAATGATGCATAAACTTAGAATATGGATAGCTATGTTTGGGGAGAGTGGGGCACCCATTCTGGGGAAATAATTGATAATTTTCAATTCATTTTTTGAGGGTTTTTGAAGAAAAACATGGGAAGAAGTTTGTGAGGAATGGGAAGGAGAAAAATACCTCTATAGAGGTATTCATTGGAAGTTTTGGTTGTAGGTTTTAGCAACACTAGTGAAGGAAAGACAAGGCACCAATGTGTGAGAGTTGCAAATATTTTGGAGTTGTGTGAAAGTCTGAACTGAAACAAAGGGAGTTTTGGAGTAGCAAGAAGAAGCTACAGGGAGAACATTTATGAAGATTTGATTTCAAAAGTGTATTGAGAAATTTATATTTGTATAAATTTGAATGAAAGAATTTTTAGATTTGATTTGAAATGGTTTCTCTCTTTGTTTAATCTCTATTATTTTGTGAGTTGTGGATTGGGGTGGTTTTTGTTTGCATCAATGGTATCAGAGCCAAAGGTTCTGATTGCATAGGCAGAGAGCTGAATGTGAGGCAATCTATGCTAGGACTTGTGGGTGGAGAATGAAGTTAGAGGGTTAAAGTGTGTAGACAGATCGTCGAACGTGAGACAGTCTATACTTGAGAGAATGGGATGGGTCATGAGGAGGCCCATAAGAATTTTGTTCCGAGAATAATATTGAGAAGAAGTGGAAAATAAGAAGCACCGTGAAGAGTTTGAAAAGCTCTAGACTGAAGTGAATATATTAGAAAATAAGTTTAAAGAGGAAATGAGAATGTGGGAAGAGAGATATGAGAAGAATTTTCTCTTAGAAGAGGACAACAAAAAGAAGAGCAAAAAGAAAGAGTGTTGCAACCCTTTGGTAGGGGTTGAATGTAATAAAGAATATGTGGGAGTAGCCCACACAAGTGAAGAGGATGATAAGGTACAAGTTGCAGAGATAACATGTGAATGGAGTGCATTGTGTGAAGCGGATGAAGAAGGTTTGCAATCAAAAAATGTGAACATGGATGGTCCTAAATTTGACAAGTGGGTTGGTGAGGAAGAGGATGATCTCTTGTTGAAAGAAGAAATGAGGATGATAGATAGGTTATTTGAGAGGCAAATGTTGGATGAAGTTATCTTCAATGCAAACAATAAAGAAGGAGATGTAGCCAACAATGGTCATTTGGAGGACATGACTACATGGGAGAAATTTGAACCTGATGAAGATCCATATATAAAAGGTTTTGAGGATGAAGAAAATGATGTTGGGGCAGCAAAGAAGGTAATTTCTGGTTTTAAATTTAAAAATGTTGATTGTTTACCCTCTAAGGAAGAGATTGCAATAGTAGAAGATAAAGTTGTAGTTGAAAATGGGTATGCAAATGTTGCATATTTGTGTACAGAGGTTGTAAATGATGGTGTAGGAGGAACTTGGTGGAGGTGGTCGGTTTGTGGTGGGTTGCATCCCATGAAGAAAGATAGAAATGAAGAAGAGATATGGTGAAGAACGATGGTCTATGGTGGATGTGATTCCATGAGAAGAAGGATGAATAGAGTGCACACTTGGTGGAGGAAGATGGTGAGAATCCCAGCTAAGTGCTAGAAGAGGTGGAGGAAGAAATTCATTTTGTCTAAATTAGTGATGGAATTTGCTGTAGGTTGTCCACAACCTGAAAGAGTAGTTCTACTACTTCACTCCATTTTGTGAGTTCTACTCACAAAATTTTTCCTACCTAGGGTGTCTAATGTAGGAGCATCCGAGCGGACTAGCAATTGATATCAACAAAAAAAATAAGCTTTAGGTTTGAATTTCGTTTTGGTGTGTTTTGGGGTTCATTTGACATTTCTCAGCCTTGGAAAGCTCTTGGTGTGTTCAAATTTGAATAAAGTTAATTTTTATCAAATCATCATTTTAAGGCTCCATAGACACTTTTCAAAAATTATTTCTGGAAAGCTCGTGAGGATTGGAGTATAATACTTTGGTAGGGGCATTCATGGAGGTGGCATGTGAAATATGCAAAAATAATTAAAGTCATACATTTTTTAGTTTAGGAGATTTTAATGCTGAAGGTTTGTTAAAAATTGTTAGCAAATTACAAAAAGTTTAATATCCCATGATTTTGGAAGGCTGGAGTAAAATCCTTTTGTGGGAGTCCAAGGGGTACCATTCCAACCTTGCATGCCAATTTTTGTGTGAATAAGAGAAATTTCATTTTTTCTCCTATCAACACTCGATTCAACAGTTCTAGAGTACCAATTTGATCAATTTTATTGTGGAAGAGTATTATAAGGGTCATGGAAATTAAATATTAGTTTTTATTCCTTCATTAACTATTTATCTATTACATAAATAATGTGGGGGGCATTTGGAGCATAAAAGAGAAAAAATTAAAAAAATAGATATTTTAAAATACCTAGAATAGAGAAAAATGTCTTTAGAGTAAAGATAACACCTGTAGGAGTTAATGGAGGCTTAAAATGTCTCATTTAACATTGTATAAACTTAGAATATGGATAACTATGCTTGGGGAGAGTGGGGCACCCATTCTGGGGCAATAATTGATAATTTTCAATTTATTTTTTGGGGGGTTTTGAAGAAAAACATGGGAAGAATTTTCTAAGGAATGGGAAGGAGAAAAATACCTCTATAGAGGTATTAGTTGGGGGGTTTTGGTTGTTGGTTTAAGCAACACTAGTGAAGGAAAGACAAGGCACAAATGTGTGAGAGGTGCAGAGATTTTGGAGTTGTGTGAAGGTCTGAACTATAGCAAAGAGAGCTTTAGAGCATCAAGAAGGAGCTACAAGGAGAACATTTATGGAGATTTAATTTCAAAAGTATATTGAGCAATTTTTATTTGTATAAATTTGAATGAAAGAATTTTTAGATCTGATTTGAAATTGTTTCTCTCTTTGTTTAATCTCTGTTGTTTTATGAGTTGTGGATTGGGGTGGTTTTTGTTTGCATCAATAAACATGTGGTTATAAGAGTGAAAAATGATAAGCATATAAGCATTTCTAAACATAAAACCCTAATATATAAAAATGATAACTATAAGGGAACCTATTAGCACCATAACATAAGAGCATGTAAATACCATAAATAATTTCATAACATATAACATATAATATCATGAATGAGACATGGGTAAAATCACCTAAATTCTAAGATAGAGTAATATGACACATAGGTAAAAGGCAAGTGAGATATGCATAAATGTGTCATAGAATCTTTCAATGAATTATATTTGTAACACTACTAAAATCTATTACTATAAACCCCATTAAATACAAATCCATCTTAAATTGTAGAACCATGTGAAATAGTATTTCCCTTGATATCTTTATTTTGTAAGCAACTACATAATAATGTGCAAAATTCCACATAAATGAACATTGTAATTCACAATGGTGGAATCATCATAAGATGAAGTACTCAAAACACAAATAGAAATCCCATAATCAATTATAACTAAAACATTAATGAAAAAACATATCATAGGTACCTATATGAATGTAGGAAGAAGATGTATCATGAAATCTCAAATATTTATAAAACATATATTTATTGCTCATTCCCTTTTTACATAATATTTTAACCATTTCTTAATATCTTTACCTTGTACATACCCAATTCCTTTATGTTCTTTATTTCATTGTATATCTATTGGCATAATAATATAACCCTCATTGTGTCAAGGTTCTTGGTCTCTATATCCAATTTTTTGTATTATTTCATACCCAAGACCATATAATATATCAACTGATATAGATGAAGTAAATTAATTAAGAATAGAAGCATCACTCTTTAAATCACTATCACACATACAAATAGAATAGGTAAGCTCATGTAGCTTCTAAGGTGATTGTCATAATTGTGACCAGGGGATCCTATCAAACTTCCTAGCCATGTAGCCAAAAAAAAACATCCACACATGAATTCAATATCATTATTTATTTTCTCATTATAATTTCATTATAGAGAGTTTTCTGGAGCTACAAAATATGTGCATCAACATTAACAAGTTCTAAATTGGCCCTTATTCCTCTACTCCTTCCTAAATGGACCCTAAAAATGAACACAATTCTTTCTTTCATCTATTGGTAGCCAAATAAATTGAACCATATCTAATCTTATTCATTACAACCACCAATTGTTATACAAATGCCAAAGTTTAGTAGTAGGTCAAAATTTTACAAGTTCAGTAGCAAGCTAAAAATTTATAGATGCAGATGTAGATGCAAGGGAAAGATCCACAAAAATATATATCAGATAAGAAATCTCACCTCAAGTTCAGTAGATCAATAAAAATCCATAATCGTACATGGTGATGTCATCATCCTACTAAATTCATATTACATCATGTTGACGTCATTAGTAGTCTTGTTCACCTAAATTGGTTGACTAAACTTGACAATGTTCACTGCACTAAGTTTTACCCACAAAGTTCAAATGGCCACAAGAAACTTGCAACCTTTGTAGGATAAGGAATTCCCAAAACAAGCAAATGGATAAATAATTATTGAAAATATTGATGACCCAAAAGTTCTCATGAAACACCAGAAAGAGGAATATTAGCAAAAAGGCAGCAAGTGGAAGTTCTGCAAACTAGTTCACTATCAAGTTGCCACAAATAGTTGGATCACTTGAAAAACTCTACACTTCGTACATGTCCTTTATGCAGAATTTTCTTATGGAACTAAGCCTTTTAATCAACACACTTGTTCAATTTATTAACATTTTCCTACATATCCACTTGGCCACAAGATACCCCGAAACTCAAGTAAGGCATGAATTTACCACAAAATCAAATGAGTAATATCTTTACCTTGTACATACCAAATTCCCTTATTTAGTAAACACTTTCAACTGGAATTTCTTTTTCCATATCTAACTTAGCTAGAATGAATTTAGAGAGACCATATGTTTCATTAAAATTGATTTTTAGTTGGAAATGCTTAGTTCAATTGTGTTGATAAGTTGGTTGAAAGTGTGACACATCTTTGTACTTTTACCTGGCTGTATCATTTTCTTCAATAAAATTATGTACTTAAAAGGACCAACCTCTACTACACCTTTAGTCTTCTTTAATTCAACAATACCACCTTCGTCACCCACTTTATCACTCACAAATTCATTCATTTCTTTAACATCAATTTCATCAATTATAAAATTCAGAAAAATAATCCATTACCTCTGTGATTTATGTTGTTGCAACTCTATTTTCTCCCTTTATGTTAGAGATTGTTGCACTATGTTTTCATTATTGTTTTCATTGATGTCAACCTATAGTGTGGTCATGTTGAGAATGAGTTGTGGTGTTGAGAAAGTGTTGCTAATGCAATTGGTTCACTTGGTTTCCAAGTGCTTTTGAGAAAAATTGAATAGAGAGTTTGCAAGGTGACAGAGTTGTGTGATGCATTGTGCTTCACATTTCTTCATGGTTGAAGATGTTCTTGTGCAGTTTGGATGAAATTATTAGAGGTTTTCATAGGTTTTATATCTAAATTATTAGGTTCTAGATCATGTGGCAGTGGAAGATGTGTCTGATGGTGTGTTTCCTGTGAAGAAGGTTATCTGTGAGAAATGGAATTGCTCTGCATTTCTCCGCGTTGAGGCTTCTTGTCTTGCAAATCTGGTAACTTGCTTATATTGCTTGCATCTACCTTCCCCTAGAGTGGTTGGTTTTCAATTGTTCCACAAGGTTTGTTTAGTGAGTTGTATGTCTGTGACAATGTGGTTGGTTGCATAAGATGATAGTATTCTCAATTTCAGGTGGTTGTGGTGGTGTTACTAAATATTTTGATGATGTTGGAATATTCCAATATCTTGTGTGATGTTTCTACATGGTTTGCATGATGTTTTTGGACTTGTTGAAGAGTGAATTGTTGTTTGATAGTGTAGAATCGTAAAATGTACCAATTGACATTATGCATCTGATCCTAACTACTAACATCATTTCGTCTTGAATCATCCTTCAGTCTAACCATTTAATCAAATCCCCCTATTTGATTAAATTCATCAATATTCCTCTCTTAATTAAATAAACCAAATATCTAATTAAGTCACCTCTTCTCGATAATTAAATTAATCATCTTGATCTAATTATCCTATTTAATTAAATAATTATTTTATTTTATTAAATCTCTAAAGTCTATTTATTAAATTAAATAAATTAAAACCTTATTTAGTTTAATCTAACATCATCCATGTTAATTAAATAAATCATAAATCTTTATTTAATTAATCTCTTATCACATGCCTCTCATATTTGATTTAAATAAATCCACAAATTGAAGTCAAATAGGTCACATCACTTAATCCCTTCATTAAATTAATCAACTTTGATTAATTTAATCTCCTCTCATGTCCCATCCTCCAACTTTTACCACTTGCACATGAAAATAGATTTAATTGATTTATTAAATCTCTATTTTCCTCAACAAGGCATCTTTGAAAGAATATTCTTCAAGTTTGAATTCAAAATCTAAGTTGACATATACATCCAACAAGGCATTTACTCCATCTTACATGTCCTTTTCCTTGAGCCAAGTGGAATTCAATGCATTTTTGTCTTCCCTCTTGCATGTCATTTCAACAAATTCAAAATTCAAAAATAGGGATTTATTGGCGCAATCCTCAAAACTTGCACATCCTCCATCCACTCATAGGTTGACAAGTGGCATCTCGCCATTGGTTGAATGTTAGTCCCACATTGCTCAATTTTGGACATTCATCCATATTCTCATTCTATAAATAAGAGGCTTCATTCCTCATTTGATCATCCATAATTTATGCAAAGTTACTATACTCAAATCTTTAGCCATTTTCATCAATACCATTGAGTTCTTAGCTAGGTTATGCAGGTTTTTAGCTTGGAGCACTCATCATCCTTCATCAAAGTGGATCATTCATCAACAATACATCAATCTTGCATCAAAGGAATTGGGAAAGGGCCAATTTTCACATCAAATTGGCACGAATTCCCGTATGGGATCATGAGTTTGCTAGTTTAATTAGGATTCAATCTCTTTTATTGTTATTTCATTGTGTTCTTCATTTATTTTTTCCTAATTTGAACTTTGTGAATGGATTTCATGGGGAATCCTTGTTCTTACTTGCAATTGATCATCTAATGTGTTTTTTCTTATTGTTTTACAGGTATTAGGATTGGGGTTCGCACATTTGGAGCTATAAGGAGGGCAAAATCTCATTTTTAGTTACATTTTTCTAAAATTTCCGCGTTTTTGTTTGTGCACGGGAAAATTCCAATGCTGGAAGCTTAGTGTCACCATATAGCACCGCTGACTCTCCAGCGTCCCCATATAGCACCGTTGGAAATTCAAACTGCGACGCTGAAGTCTTCCCGCCCAAGATTTTGAATTTCAAACCGCGTCGCTTGACCAATCTGACCTGCAAAAATTTTCAAAAAAATCAAACAACGATGCTGAGCAAAAGGGCGATGCATTTGAGCTCACTGGTCCAGGTACAAAGCACCGCTGACTGGTAAGTGGCGCTATACAGCACCGCTGAGAAATCAAACTGTGATGCAGTCACGGGTTGCACCGCTGGCAGAGAGTAAAAAGTTGAAATTTCATTTTAGCACGTGCTTTTTGTCAAATGATGAGTTTATCTTCTGTTTTCTACAATTTAACCTCTGTATTTTGTAGAATTTGACTAGTTTTCTTTCTTGTAGGTTGGATCAATTGAAAACAAAAGAAAGAGAAGCATGAGGATGGTAGTTCACAAAATCAAAGTGTTTTTAAACACTTTAGTGTTTGCTTAACACTCTTAGGAAACAGTTATCTCTTCTTTCTTAGGATACTAATTTCGTTTGGGCTTTTAAAAAGAACCTTTTTAATTTTTTGCAAATGCTTAAAATGCACATTAGGACTACAACTTACTAGAGTTTGTTTTTTTGGTTAACAATTGAACAAAACAACTCTCATTTGTCCTTTGGTGCTTTAAAAAGAACTTACAATTGCTTTGTGGATTTAAAACGAACATGTGCAACTTTTTCTTCATGATGGCTTACTTAAACTAACTTCATTGAAAAAGGACGTATGCGCTTCTCTCGCACTTTATAGCAATCTTGAGAATCAAAAGGCCTTTATTGTGATTTTAGGTTGAGATAAAGCAATCACCTCCACACTTCATTTTGGGTTTAAAATTGAACAAAACATTGTGCAAGTGTGAGTAGAGCATTATTGCGTACATTCTCTTTCTTTTGCAAACAAAGATTGATCGAGTTACGCATATTGTCTTTACTCGCTTTTGTTTATCTTAGAGGGCCTGCCTTGGGGAAAAAGTACTCACCCAAGGAAACGACTCAACCAGTAACACTATGAACCAAAGAGTATTTCCAGCCAAGATATAAATATGGGTATTGGAATAAACACCAATATCATGCGGTTGGCTCCGACGAGATGGATATGAAAAGGGACTCTCATCATATGGGTCAATATCCATGAATGGAAAGTCCTAATTAAAACCCATGTTTTAGAATTACCAAAATCCTTGATTTATTTGTTGGTGCAAGAACGGTCATTCTGAAGCTGCCCCACACTTTTATGGTCTTTTAGTAGAAATGGAAAGCATGCCATGGGATTTTCATGGGTGTTCATGCTTGGCTGCCCCGAATGATGTTAATGAGCCGTGGAGGGGAGCCAGTGGGGTCAAGCATCTAACCATTCGCTAAAGATAAGTGTAGCTAGACTTGTCCAAGTGGGGACTCAACAAATATTGTCTTCCATATCCATAGGGTTGTACTTAATCTTGGTTACAAAATGCTTTGCTTGTTCGAAAACATCTTGGAAACAAACACTTAAAAATCATCATCAAAATTTCAAACCCTTTAGGAGACAAATACAATTGACCCAATCCATGTGTTATTGCTTGCCCTTAGGATTCACATCCTTAGAGGTTTCTAAACACTTGGATTACCTCTCAATTTGTCTACTAAAGTTAAACAATAGGTAACCCTTACCTTGAATTCATCAAATCTCCACATAACATACTTTGTGGGATTCAAAGAAATTAAGACATTGGACATCTAGTTTGGAAACTTAATCAAAGAAGTGTTTTTTAAAATAAAGCCACTAAGCAAAGATAAACAAAATGAACTCTCACATGTGTTGAAACCTCATGATTTCCAAGAAAGTCAAAATCCCAAAACGAAAGTCCTTGATTCAAAATTCAGAAATGTATGCTCAAATTGAATCACTTCTTGGTTATAAAGGTCTATAGAAGCATTGCATGTTCTTCAATACCAATGTTTAGGTAAACAAAGTGTCTTTTTTAGGTTCATCTTAGGATCAAAAGAAATCAAAATCTGTTTTCACCCATCCTTCAAACATCAAACCAAAAATCATCTCACCATCACCTTTTGTGAAATCTTGAAATCATCCTTCATGCTAGGCTTTTTTGGAAAAAAATCAAAAAATCATCAAATCCTTGAGACAAAATCCTTGAAATCTTTATCAAAACATCTTTGGCTAGGTATGTGTAGATGCATCTTTTTGCATATACTTAGTCAAAGTTATCAAACCATCTTGTTTAGCTAGGTATATGTAGATGCACCCTTCTTCATATGCTTGGTTAAATTATCATCTTGTTTGAATAGGTGTGGGTAGATACATCCTTCTCCCTACACATATTCAAATCATCATCCTTTGAGAAAATCTACCCCTTAGATAATCATCCAACATCTTAGGGTCTATTTGTTCGATCAAAGCAAACCAAAATTAATCAAGTCAAGGGAAATCCAAGAAAATCAAAAAATCAAAATCCAAAACATATTCGAAAGTCCCAAAAGTCTAGCATTCCTCTCAAGATTTATCAAAAGATCAAACATCCACATCATCCATCTCTTACATCATCATCATATCACCTTTCGATCCTCAAGATATCCTAAAATTTTCTATCTTGTGCATAAAGTAAAGATCAATCCAAAGAATTAAGAGATTCATCTCCCATATTCTTAATTGATCCTTGTTTTATGGTTAAACTAGATCTCAATACAAGAAGAAAATAGAAGCCGACAAAGAAACACCTGCTTCAAGTGATCTAAGCCAAATGAACATCGAAATGAATCCCATTGAATCAAACAATCCTTTGATTACCTCATCATCACAAAACCCACAAGAGGAAAATCAAGAAGAAGACCTTACCTTTGGGATGTCACATGAAGAAATAACTGAAATGCTCCAAATTCCAGAAAATCATAAGATCGTCAACATTATGATGAGGCTTAACCCTTCACTATACATGCTCGAACTAGCAAAAAAAGGGGCCAAATTACCTTATGATTTTGACACAAGCTCAATAGTAGAACCATCTTTGGAGGTCATGCCTCTAATTTCATCCACACTTCCCATATCATCCACACCCCCATCCCAAAGCATCACCCAAAACATTCCACAAATCACAAAATCTGTTGCTCCAACTCAACCTAATGTTAATAAGGGAAATGCATTTCTTAATGCTATTCAAACACACCGTCTGGTCAATAATCAAGACTTGGATGAAAATACCATCTTGGAACAAAACATACCCCAAAATCCATTACATAAGTATGTTCCTCTCACTTTCCATAATCCTAATGATCCATCATCATCATCCTTTCATGCAGCACCTCAAACTTCTCTCCTCACAAATTCGCAAGAGGAAGGAGACATGTTCGAACCTGGGGGCATTTTCGACACCATCATCATTTTCTCAAGAAATCACACCCCTCACATTTCCACCTCTTCCGCCATTTCCATCATCATCCACACCACTCCTTAGCTTGGGACTCCCACCTTTAGCAAATATTAATATCAATCAAACCAACATCCCGAACACCAATCAAAGCATCATGCCAAACTCTCAAAACTTGTCATTGACATCGCAACAACATATGACAACTACACAAGCAATCGTGACATCATCAACCACCCCCCTAACATCTCAAAGCATGGTCTCTCAAGGACCAATCACAACAACATCAGCATTCACCACTCAAACCACCAACATGACATAACCATTAACCACTCAAACCACCAACACGACATCACCACTCACCACCACCACAAACACCATTCCGAATCCACCACCACCCCCACCACCACCAACTTCCAACATATCAATCCAATACAACATGGCATTGCAAGCAACTCAGCAAGCTGCTTATCAAATGGATTCCTACAAGAGAAAAAACAAAAAGTTGTGCAACTAGCTGCTCAGCAAGCCACTCAAGCTATGCAACTTCCCAAGTAGCCCAAGCCGCATTACAAGTGCAACAGGCTGCACAAGCCCAAGCCTTATTACAACAACAACAACAAGCCGCTCAAATCTCGTAAGCTACTCAAGCAGCCCAAGCCTCATTACAAGCACAAAAGGTTTCCCAAGCCCAAATTATATTGCAACAACAAGCGGCACAAGCCCAAGCCCAAGCTCAAGTGCACACCCAATATCAAGCACAAGCACAACTTCTTGCAAAAAAACAAGCAGTGCAATTACAAGCATATCAGCAAGCAATAAAACAATATCAAGGGCAACAAGAAGCAGCCCAATTGGCAGCCCAACAACAAGCATTATTAGAACAACAACAAGCACAACAACAAGCGCAACAACAAGCAATCCTAGCACAACAACAACAAGCTCAACAATAGGCAATTTTAGTGCAGCAACAACAAGAACAACAAGAAGCGTTGTTTATACAACAACAAGTGCAAGCATACCTAGCTCGACAGATTATACAAATACCATCAAATAACACACCAAACAACCCACCCATCCAACCCAAATTGAAACAACCCAGAACACCTTCATCCCACCCCCTGATCTGCAAAATGATGTAACACAAATTAGGTTGCTCTCACAACAAGTGCTCGATCTTCAATCAGGGCGAACCACAAAGACACCAAGCAATGTGTGTCCCTATCCATTTGACAAGAGCCTTGTGATGAAACCATTCCCCAAGGGATTTGAGATCCCCAAGTTTGACAAATATGGAGGGACAGGAAACCCTAAAGATCACATTAGGGAATTCCAGGTTCATTGCATGGAAGTCACATACGATGATACCTATCTGATGCGGCTATTCCCTAGGAGTTTGGTTGGCCACGCTATGGAATGGTTCTCTCGCCTACCTACATGCATCAGAACATTCCAAGAAATTATAGATGCATTCATTAAAAACTACGCATGCAATATTGCAATGGATGTCAGTCTAGAAGAACTCTCAGCTCTAAAACAAGGTAAGGGTGAATCATTCACTTCATTCCTACAACAATGGCGATCCAAGGCCAATCAGAGCAAATGGACCATGCCTGAGGAACAACAAGTTTGCACCATTATATCCAACATTGACGGTCTCTTGGCATTTCATCTCAAGGTACAAGGGATCACCACATATGATTAGTTGATCTCCAAGGCACTCAGCATCGAACCAACCCTTATGACTCAACCCGCAACATCAACTTCATACCTTGAACAAAAAAACAACCGCCCACCCACCAATTACAATGATAAACCCCACATGTGGGCAAGGAACAAAAATGTTACTAATGATGGTGTTGTCGATGCCAAAGTGGTCATTAGTGCCCTTCGCCAAAATACACCCGCACCACAAATACAAATCCAACACCAAAACAATCATCAAGCAATACAACAACCAAACAACAATCCAAAAATTAACAATCTCAATGATCAAAGGGGACCACCCCAATGGAACAAGAATTAACCCAAGTGAAAGTACACCGCTCTTGGGCAACCACTAGAAGTCATCAAGAAGAAGCTGATAAATGAAAAACTCATCAAATCGTCCACCTATGAGAATTACCAAGAACCAGATGTAAAACCTCCTTGGTATAATGAGAATCAACTTTGTGACTTCCATAAAATCAAAGGGCATACTACGAACAGTTGTATGAGGCTAAAAAACATAATTCAAGATCTCATCAATCAAATAATTATAAACATGGAACAACCAACAGGAAACCAAGACCTTAAGATATACACGAATTCGATGCATAATCATGGCAATAAAGGGAATAATAATAACACTGATAAAGGGAAAGGCACCCACACAAATGTGAGTCATGTGTATGAAACTAGCGCCGCCTCATTAGATGAAAATTGCATGGTCATCACCATCAAAGGCGCCCATGCCGATTGTGGAGTCACCACAAGAGGCGGTAAAGTCACCATCGTAGGATCATCCTAGCCAAACAGAGTCCCTACATCTAGATCTGTCCCTAATGGATATAATGTCCTTGATCAGCTCAAAAGAACGCCAACGCAAATCTCCATCATGGAGTTGCTAAAAATGTCATCGGCCCATAAGAAAATCCTTGAGGAAGCATTGGCTTCATCCACTATCCCCACATATCTTGATGCAGAACAATTCCAAGCTATGGTCAGAAATATCATTACACCAAATCTCCTCACATTCTCTGACCAGGATTTCCCCGCTCAACCATCTCACAACCGTGCACTCCACTTAGAAGTCATAGTACATAAGAGCAAATTCAAAAGGGTCTTGGTGGATGGAGGTGAGGGATTGAATATTTGTTCTCTCAAGCTCATCAAACAATTAAAAATCTTAGAAGATTCTACCGACAAAGGAAATGGTATCACAATAAGAGCATATGATGATCAAGAAAGAGTATCCCAAGGCACGATCAAACTCCCTATTCAAGTAGGACCTACTATCATGGAAACCACTTGTTAGGTCTTGGACCTCGACTTGTCGTATAACATCCTCCTAGGACATCCATGGATTCATGCAATTAAGGTAGTAGCATCAACTTTCCATCAATGTGTGAAATTCACGCATGAGGGACAAGAAGTCACCATCCATGGAGATCCCGAACCCTTCTCCTATTGCAAAAGCCTTGAAGCAAAGTACTATAAAATCCCCCAAGTACCAAAAAATGATGAGGGTCCATCTACACCATACATTGATCCCGCCACCCTTGCATCCACTTCTGCGACAGAGACACCTGCCACTCCCACCATTCCCACCATCTCTGACATTAAGGTCATCATCCAAGATAATTATTGTGGAAACTACACGATCGCTAAAAATGATTTTGTGGTAGGAGAGTTACCACAATCTCCTAGATCACGGGGACGTCCACAAATAAATGAAGCCTCTACATCTCAAACATCTCCTGAAGACTATCCCAACTTTACAAGTTGGGGAGATCTTGGCCAAGAGGTTATTGAGGCAGATCCATCTCATATGCTATATCAAGATGAGGGACCAATCATTGATTTACCAATGGATGACAGAAGGAAGGGTCTGCAAATGATGCTCGCAATGGGCTATGACAAAAATAAAGACTTGGGAGAAATGACAATGGGCTTATAATACCTATCATTTCAGAGACACGAGCAATAACAAATCTTGGCCTTGGATGTACCCCTCTGAGTATAACCATACATGGCCGAAGTCCTCTAGTTAGAACGGTTAATAATCCTCCTTAGCCAACCGCATCAGAACTACGCTTACCAGTATCTACAGGTTGCGTCATAGATAACTTCACATTTGATATAACCGATGTCTGTAGTAGTAGTGATGACGAGGATCCCACGTCCAATCTACCTAGGCTATTTGAGGATACCACTCTTTTCATGATTAGCACCCTATCTTTTGAATCAGACCACCAAAATCATGAGATTCGCTTAGTATACACCCAACTCATCGACTACGACCAACAAGGACCACCAGTTCTTGATACATTCAAAAATGATGAGGCACTCTCAGAATTCATGGGACTACAGGATAAAATTCTATGTGGGGATCACAAAGCAGGGTTCCTAATTGAGCTAGATACACATTCCTATTATGGGGAAACGATTGAATCCCTCAATCGCAAAAGTGAAAAATTAAGAATAATATCTAAGTCCTTGAGTGAAAACCACATTGTGGCACTCTCTGACCAAAAAAAAGTAAAAAGAAAGGACGCATCCAATGATGAAAACCTCTCCGAGGCGCCCGAGGATGGGGGATTCAATCTTCCTTTCAGAGCTCTTCATTAAGAAAAATTAGCAGTCCTGGCAGAAAAATGCAATCCGGTCAACCTAGGAACAGAGGAAACCCCCCATATCACATTCTATGCAGAATCATTACTATCAAAAGAGCAAGAGCTCCTAACAACTTTCCTAAGAAAGAGAGAAATAAACTTCGCATAGACCTATGATGACATGCTTGGGCTTGATATGGAGTTCATGGTACACCACTTAGCAGTATATCCAGAAGCAAATCCTGTTAAACAAAAGCTTCAAAAAATGCGCCCTCAAATTGCCTTATTAGTCAGAATGGAGCTAAAAAAGCTATTAGATGCGGGATTCATCCGATCGATAGATTATCCAGAATGGGTGTCAAACTTGGTACCTGTTTCAAAACCCGATGGGAACATCAGAATCTGCACAAACTTTAGAGACTTGAATAAAGCATGTTTGAAAGATGACTTCCCACTTCCAAACATCAACATGATAGTAGACATGACAGTAGGACATGAAATGCTAACACTAATGGACGGATTCTCAAGGTACAATCAGATCATGATAGCTAAAGAGGACCAACATAAGACAGCCTTCACTTGTCCATGGGGGACTTATTGCTGGAACATGATGTCATTCAGCTTAAAGAACGCATGAACAAAATACCAAAGGGCCATGACCTTAATCTTCCATGACATGATCCACAAAACAGTCGAAGATTATGTTAATGACATTCTAGCCAAGTCCAAAAAGATAAAAGATCACATAGCAACCCTAGGTGCCATTTTTGATAAGCTCAAAGAGTACAAAGTTAGATTAAACCCAAAGAAGTGCATCTTCCCCGTACAATCAGGGAAATTGCTAGGATATATAGTGTCAATGAGAGGTATCGAGGTAGATCCAGCAAAGGTAAAAGAAATCCTTGAAATGGAAGCACCAAAAGCATTAAAGCAATTGAGAGGTCTCCAAGGCAGGCTTCAATCCATTCGAAGTTTCATAGCACAGTTGGCGGAAAAATAGAACCCATACTCTCACCTACTTCACAAGGGAGTAGCGTACAAATGGGATAACAAGTACGAAGAGGCATTCAATAAAATCAAAGAATATCTACTGACACCACTGGTCTTAATGCCACCAATCCCAAGAAGACCATTGATTCTCTACGTATCAGCAACAACAGCATCCCTTGGAGCTCTCCTAGCTCAGCATGACAAAAATGGAACAGAAAGGGCTATCTATTACATCAATAGAACAATGGTTGGGCATGAGCTAAACTATTCATTCATCGAGAAAGCATGCCTAGTGGTAGTGTTTGCATCACAAAAATTTAGACATTACATGTTGGCACGCAAAATAAAACTCATCACCAAAATTGACCCTCTCAAGTACTTATTGTCAAAGGCAATGCTCACGGGAAGAATGGAAAAATGGGTGATGATACTATTAGAATATGACATCGAATATGTGGAGCGGAAAGAAATCGAAGGCCAAGTCATCGTAGATCAACTTGCAGAAGCAACAATCTATTTAGAGAATCCTCTAATCTCAGAGTTTCCAGATGAATCCATTTTCAATCTCAACGTAGTTGACCAATGGAAACTATCCTTTGATACACGCAACATCGATCAGGAGCCGGTGTCTTCTTTATTACCCCACAAGGGGACTGCATACCAAGGTCCTACAAACTGGCATTTCCCTGCACCAATAACATTGCAGAATACGAGGCTTTAACCATAGGTCTTAGAATAGCAGTGCAGTGGAACATTATAGCTCTCAAAGTATACAGAGACTCTCAATTGATAATAAATCAAGTGAATGATGAATACTAGACCAAGGACGATAAACTCACTCCATACAAGAAATTGGTGGAGACTCAAAGAATCCTTCATCGAAATTACATTTGAGCAGATTCCTAGGACCAACAATAGAGGAGCAGACGCCATGGAAACAGTCAGATCCTTACTGGCATCCCCCACAATGTTCCAAAATATGAATTCCTGATAGAGCAGCTTCTCGTACCCGCATTCGAGGTGCCAGAATCAAAATTTGTGTGTGAAATCGTTGGTCCTGGTGACCCTTGGTACCATGACATTTATACGTACCTTCGAATAGGATTCATACCTGCCGACTTACCTTCAAACCTAAAACGAACCTTTGTAAAAAATGCATCTTGATTTGTCATCCTAGGAGATACCCTGTATCATAGAAGCATAGAAGGAACCCTACTACGTTGCTTAAACGCTGAGGAGGCATTGACTGCTCTAACTGAAGTACATAACGATATTTGTGGTTCACACTCAAGTGGAATTACCATAGCCAAGAAACTACTGGGGATGGGGTATTATTGGCCTACAATGGAAAGGGAGGCACATAACTATGCCAGAAGGTGTCTACAATGTCAATAGCATGGAGACCTCATCCATGCTTCAGCTCAAGAGCTTCATCCCATCATCACACCATGGCCCTTTTCGCAGTGGGGACTTCATCTCATTGGAAAAATCACCCCCACTTCATCTAATGGACACAAATTCATCATAACCGCCACGTAGTACTTTACTAAGTGGGTGGAAGCCATACCCATGACGTATATAATTGGGAAGAAGATATCAAAGTTCATCCTAAACTATCTCATTTGCTGCTATGGTTGAACGTAGGAAAGGTTGATCTTTGATCATCCCCCGAGACACTTAGGTCAGTCCTTTAGGCATCTGTCATAATAAATTGACATTTCATCATGTATATCATCATCTGTAAATCAGTCAAGTCGTCAGTCAAACTACGTGGTCTCTATGTATATAACGTAGGCAAGGCTAATCTGTTGATCAACCCCCGAGGCCCCTAGGATAGGTCCTTAGGTTAGTCTCTTGGTCAAAATCTCAGAAAACCCCAAAACATTGGAAAACTTGAAAATCAAAATATTTGAAAAAGATCAAAAATACCAAAAACAGCCTCAAAACATTACAAAATGTCAAAAACATCCAAATATTTGAAAAAATCCATCTGTCTCATCTCACTTTCACCCATAATAACATCACTCATAATAAACGATCGTCATCTTCAATCTTTGGTAAGACAATTAGAAATAAGTCTAGCAGGTGAAAAGTGAAAAACTCAAAATGTTAAGTCTCAAGTCTTGGTCAGTACGTAAACAAGTGGGTCAACTCTTTGTGTCGATAACCTATCATCCAATTGGTCCCATATCAATCATTTGAAAGAACACTCGAGATAAATGAAATGGCGTGCCGCCATCCACTAACATGTCCTAGGATGCATCCTTCCTACAATGGGCATTATCTTTTGGCAATAGTTTCAATTCTTATCCTTAAAAACACATCCCCTTTCGGTTAGCGGTATTGAAGAACATTAGCTTGTTTGTTTACTTTGTCTTTATCCTTTTGATTTATCTTATTGCGCTCATTCCAAGGACTTCTCGATGGTATCCAAACAGAGGATTTAGAGAAATAGGAATGGGGCAACAATTATTATCTTTTGTCTATTGTGCTTGTTGGATGTTCTTGTAATATAACCTTGGTGAATACTTGCTTTGTTAGGTATGTATGGAGGAGGTTTTGGGAAGCTTGTTGACTATTACATTGATAGGTTATACCTTCCATGTTTTGGTCTGAGGTGTTTGAAACTTCTAAAATGCATCCTAGCAAGGTTTTTGTATGTCAAGTGTGAACAAGGATACTCCTATATGTTTTGTCAAGTCAAAGTCCATCACATTGGGTACAATGCCATCCTGGTTTTCTATACCTTGATGCATCGTACCACATGTGTTATCAAACATAAGGAAATTGGCCCTTTGAAAATCCCAACTTCTCAACAAGTAATCATCATCATTTTCATATTCATCATCTTGTGTCTTGTTGAAATGACTTCTTCTCTTTCATCTCCTTTGGCTTCTCGCACTAACAAGATACTCTGACAGTTGATCATCATCACCATCATCATCGTCATCGATCCTGAATCCACAAATCATTAGCATATTACATCAACATATCATATAAGAAACATATGCATTACATTTCCATCATCATATAAACATGTTATTATAAGCATTCTTCATAGAAAAGTACATCAATTTTTATTACACCACATTGCATTCATCACATCAGTCATTGCATAACATTCACTTGCATAAACATTTCATAACCATTTCACCATCATCACCTACTGCATAATCATACATAATAGGTACATAAGCATTATAGATAATCCATTGCACACATACTTTCATAAAGTCATCTCCCACATTACGTTCATTTTTGCATAAAACATCATCATATCTTTGCATATAGTACATCACATACATTAGCATATTGCATCAACATATAGGAAATGATAATATAGATTTGTTATTCTAAGCATCTTAGAAAAACCATCTCATTTTCATCATCAATACATATCATATAAAACATGACCATCACATTTACATTGCATTATATCCTCCATATCATCTGATAAATAGCATCGCAATCATTTTTTAACATGTCATTGCATAAATAATTCCACATCATTATAAGCATAAATAGAAACGTAAAGATCCATTACATGCAAAACGTACATCCATCCATAAACATTTTATAAGTATAGTTCACATAAAATTTCACATATACACCATATCATATTGCATATTACATATCATATCATTTCAAATCATCATATAGATTGCAACATCATTACGCATCACATAAATACATCTGCATATCATAGGTCAACAACATAATATAGATCTATTAGTCATAATCATTACATAATGCATATATCATAGGAAACAAATGCATCCATAAATACATCATATAACACCATAACATCATTGCACAACATATAGAAATAGAATCATCCATACATGCATAAATAAATGATACACATCGCATCACATCAAAAACCATCGGCTCATATATATATATCATCATTGGATAACTGCCATAGTACAAAATAATCAGATCACTGTACATGTATGTCAATCAGTACAAAAGGCCCATCAAGCTATCAAAAAGGATCCCATAAGGCACAAAAAGTATCATCTCGATCAAGGTCTCCCCCCTATATGTTGCCCTCGCCCCTATCACCGTGACCCTTTGCTGGTCTGCAACTAGTCCCCTGCGAGTACTCTAGGACCCATGTTGCTTTGGGTATAGCCTTGTGATAATGCATACGGTAATACTCGGCCTCTCGGATGACCTCCCTATAGGATCCAATAGACACTGTACCCTGAGAGGAGGAGGCTACCATGCTCTCCAACTATTTTTGCCGACCCATCTCTGCAGCCTCCTGTAACTCTGCAGCATGTCTCTGCCGTATGGCCTGATCTCTCTCCCTTGTCAAAGTTTACACCTGGGCCTGCAGCTGTACAATCAATGTATCTGAGGGATCCACCTTCCTTGCTAGCTATACTGTTGGTTGTGCTCATGAAGGTTGTACTTGAGGTTGATCCTCACCCCCAGCCCGTGGTGATGCACCTGCTAGCACCTGATACTGGTCCTGCATCTGCACATTGACTTGATCTGTCTGAGTTGGCTGAACTGGGGGCCCGATTGGTTGGTCCTATCGTGCACCATACCTCCATCCTCATCCTCCCCCTCTACCTCTCACCCTCCACCGATTGGGAACTGCTTCTGGAACTGTCAAACATAGGGGAGGTCAAAACCAATCCTTGTATGTCTGTGTCACGCCTGGATCTATAGGCCCATGATCGTAAGCCCATGGCCAAGCTACCAATTGTCTGAAACTATCCATGACCTCCGAGGGAGGAATATATCACCCACATGAAACCTGTGACATGGTGCGGGAAAATAGGACCACATAATTGCCATCTAGCCGATCCTGGGGCTCACCGAATTGACGTTGAACGCACCCGGGCAGGTATCTCTCTATCATAGTGTGCTCTCACCCCTGCATGAAGTGGTCTTGGCGGGCGTAGAAAATCTTATGAACATCGTCAGCCCATCCGGGCTGACCAAGGTATGAATGCCATATAAACACCTGCATCTCATCTAGGACCCTCCTCCAATAGGGAATTATGTGCTCACCTGTGTGTGTGAAGGACACACCACCTCTATAGGGCCATACAAGGGGATCATCAGGTCCCATTGGAACTATAACAAATCATGGCCGAAGGACAACAATGTGCTCCCACACCCATACGTGGAGGAGTGTCACGCCTGCTCTGAGTGCTCGACCGTCGAGGTAGATGTACTCATGAAGATCTTTGTACAAGGATGCAAGAAGGACCAGCCCCCAAGCAAAGTGAGTAGGCCTATCGCACATCACCATGCGCTCCTAGCAGAGTCCCCAACCGGGACTGAAGTATCATCCTCGTCGATCTGGGGTAGTGAGGCCTGAAATAATTGCGCAACAACCAAGCCGAAGGGAGGTGCCAGAACCCTATGATGCTCGAGCTTGATCTGCCCCTCGCAAATGACAATGTCCTCTGTAGCGAGGAATCTGTGGTAGGCATTCCGCCCCTCATCTATATAAAAAATGACACGTCGACCATGAATCAACAATCTCAAGATGCGCCAAACGTCCTCTAAGGTGACGGTGGCCTCGCCGGTGGGAAGGTGGAAAGAAGAGGTCTCACTGTGCCATCTCTCGAAAAGCACTGATATCATCCCAAGGTGGGTGCGAATGGGCGTTGCGTAGGCGATGTACCACAACCCCATGTCTCATAGCCGATCCTGATCTCTATCACTGAGGTCCCGCAAGTAACCGAAGAGATCCCGTGACCTGTGCTCTCAGGAATAGAGCTCCCTCGCCGCATCCTACATCAGGAAGAGTCATCATGTTAAAAAATTTGAAAAAAAATTTGTCGGGTGTCCAAGGAACCACTCCAATGTCACAATATGTGAAGGCGTAGCAGTTTGATTTTTAATCAAACTACGACACTAGGGCATAAAAGGATGAAATTGCGTCGTCGCGGTGCACTTTCCTTCCTAGCGACATAGTTTGCAAAGATTCTTGTCTATAAAGAACCGTTGCGTCACACTTTAGAAATGGCCTCGCTGGCCATGAGCTCAGCATCGGAGTTTGGAATTTGTTTTCAAACTCCAAACTCCACCGCCGCGGCGCAATTTGACACTGAGCGGCACAGTTTGATTTTTGAGTGGTGCTATATAGTGCCGCTGTAGAAGGACTAACTTTGAAAGCATTTAATGAATGTTAAAAACAAAAAATAAAGCTCAAGTAAGGATTACTTACTGGTGCCCCAATACCAGGTGGCCGTTGGTACATCCGGACTCGGTCAGAAATGTGCATCAGAAGCTGTCGTTGCGCCATATCGTCAGGAGGTCAGAGCAAAAATCTCAATGTTGCTAAATGGTTGTGTGAAAATGAATTGAAAGTGACCCCTTGAAGCCTTTTTAAGCTTGAAAATTAGGGTTTTTTCACCCTGATTGGCTATCCTGCTAGGGTTTTGGACCCTTGAACCTATTTTTGTCTAGTTCAGGCTTTTTTTACATCATTTTATTGCGTTTAGACACATTTTTGGCCTCCTGGAGCCTTTTTGGACCTGTCAGGCACCTTGCCCTCTTTTTTCGTGAGATCACCCAAAAATTGAAATTTTCGTCCAATCTCTCGAGGGGGCAATATATTGGCATGTTTTCTCTCATCGGGCAGTAGTGGGGCAAGATTTTTGAAAATGAAATTTTTTGGCTTTGATCGAGATTGTTTATTCTTTGAACCAACGCAACGAGTGCATTGCTTCAAAGAGGGGCAAAATGTAAACACGTAAAATGCACCAATTGACATTGTGCATCTGATCCTAACTACTAACATCATTTCATCCTAAATCATCCTTCAGTCTAACCATTTAATCAAATCCCCCTATCTGATTAAATTCATCAATATTCCTCTCTTAATTAAATAAACCAGTTTTCTAATTAAGTCACCTCTTCTCGATAATTAAATTAATCATCTTGATCTAATTATCCTATTTAATTAAATAATTTATTTTATTTGATTAAATCTCTAAAGTCTATTTATTAAATTAAATAAATTAAAACCTTATTTAGTTTAATCTAACATCATCCCTATTAATTAAATAAATCATAAATCTTTATTTAATTAATCGCTTATCACATTCCTCTCATATTTGATTTATATAAATCCACAAATTGAAGTCAAATAGGTCACATCACTTAATCCCTTCATTAAATTAATTAACTTTGATTAATTTAATCTCCTCTCATGTCCCATCCTCCAACTTTTACCACTTGCACATGAAAATAGATTTAATTGATTTATTAAATCTCTATTTTCCTCAACAAGGCATCTTTGAAAGAATATTCTTCAAGTTTGGATTCAAAATCTAAGTTGACATGTACATCCAACAAGGCATTTACTCCATCTTACATGTCCTTTTCCTTGAGCCAAGTGGAATTCAATGCATTTTTGTCTTCCCTCTTGCATGTCATTTCAACAAATTCAAAATTTAAAAATTGGCATTTATTGGCACAATCCTCAAAACTTGCACATCCTCCATCCACTCATAGGTTGAAAAGTGGCATCTTGCCATTGGTTGAATGTTAGTCTCACATTGCTCAATTTTGGACATTCATCCATATTCTCATTCTATAAATAAGAGGCTTCATTCCTCATTTGATCATCCACAATTTATGCAAAGTTACTATACTCAAATCTTTAGCCATTTTCATCAATACCATTGAGTTCTTAGCTAGGTTATGCAGGTTTTTAGCTTGGAGCACTCATCATCCTTCATCAAAATGGATCATTCATCAACAATACATCAATTTTGCATCATAGGAATTGGGAAAGGGCCAATTTTCACATCAAATTGGCACCAATTCCCCCATGAAATCATGAGTTTGCTAGTTTAATTAGGATTCAATCTCTTTTATTGTTATTCCATTGTGTTCTTCATTGATTTTTTCCTAATTTGAACTTTATGAATGGATTTCATGGGGAATCCTTGTTCTTACTTGCATTTGATCATCTATTGTGTTTGTTCTTATTGTTTTGCAGGTATTAGGATTGGGATTCGCACAAATAGTGTTAGTGTAGGTTTGGCTAACCTAATGTGCTAACATTGATTGTGAAGATAGTTTGTTGTGTGTGGAAGCATGGTGTAGTGTGTCGGTGTAGATTTGGGTCCTGGTTAACCATTGGTTTGGTTTGCCTTCACTTATTTCCATCATAGAATTGTTTGGTGTCGACCTATTTGGTGGTTGCACATTTCAGGTGCATATGTTTCAATGAGGCTGACCTAGACAAGATTATTTGAGGTCGTGGATGATATATAAGCAAGTTCAATTGTTGGAGATGTTGTATATGTGAAGTGATGTGAAGGATGATGTGAATGTAATCAAGTTTTGTGATCTTAGTGCGAGCTTAAAAACATATGGCTATCAGAAGTAATGAGTAGAAGGTGTCTACATTTTTAGTATACCTAAAGTTGCTAAAGGTAGTAAGCCGAAGGTTGTGGATGGTGTAGAGTTGTTGTGATGGATCTTCCAATTGCTTTGAGGTACGGAACCTCTTTGTAACAATCTTCTATTATGTTTTTTTCTAAACAGTGAGTCCTTTGGGAAATGAGCCCTTAGTAGTGAGCCATTCTTTTCTTCTGGGTAGTGATCCCTTTTGGAAATGAGCATTTTATAATCGATGTTGTTATTCATATATATGTGAGCTAATCCTCATTGTGGATTTTCCTTGATTAGGGTTTTCCATGTAAATCTAGTGTTCTATGGTGTATGGTTGTGAATGTGTTTATATTTCATTAGTTTACATTCATCTTGATGCATAATAAGGGTTTGAAGGTTAATTAGGGTTTGAATGTTTTAATATACAACTAATTCACCCCCCCTCTTAGTTGTCCTATGTGTCTAACATTTGGTATCAAAGTTGTGGTTCCTTAGAAGAAGCTTAACCGCTTGAGGTAGATCCAGATGGTGTCAAAGTGCCTATGTTTGATGGAACAAACTATGCTTTCTGGAAAGCCAAGATGGAAGCCTATCTTATCTCATTAGGGTTTGGTGTTTGGAAGTCAGTTGAAAATAGATACACTATTCCTACTACTCCTCCAACAAGTGATGATGAGATCAAGGATTATGAGAATAATGGAAAAGCAAGGAATGTTATCTTGAGTGGGCTTTCTGATTTAGAAATTGTGAAGGTGATAAGCCTCAAAACTGCTAAAGAGATTTGGATAAAGTTGTAGAGCATTTATGAATGAGATGATAAGGTCAAGCAAGAAAATATGTAGAATTTCAAAGACAAAATTGAAACCATAAGGATGTCAGAAGATGAATATATTGCTAGCTACTTGCTTAGAATGGATGAAATTTCCAATGCCATCAATGGTCTTGGTGGAAAACTAGAGGAAAGTGAAGTTGTGAAAAGGTATTGAGAACTCTTCCTAAATCTTATAGTGCTAAATTTTTTGCTATTGAGGAAGTTCATAATTTGGATCAATATACTAGAGATCAAACATTTGGTTCTTTAACTACTTTTGAGTTAAGAGAGTTTGACAAAGATGCTCCAAGGAAAGAAACTTCTTTTAAAGTCAGCAAGAAAGAGAATGATGAATCTAATCTAGATGATATTGATGAGATGGAAGAAAATTTTGTAAGGAAATTGAAAAAGGGAATTGAAAAATACAAAGGTAAGTTTACCTTCAAATGTTTCAATTGTGAAAAGATGGGTCATTGTGATTCTAAATGTCCAATCAAAGTTTCAAATGAAAAACATAAAGATCATAAAGGTAAATCTATCAAGAAGAGTTATTATGTTAAAGAGCATAGTGGTGTATTTGATGATGAGGAATCAGACTATCTGGATGATGGAAGTGATGAATGCTTGTTCATGGCTCTAAATGTTGGAACTAATTCTACTAATCCTGAAAGATGTGTGAAGGAAATTACTCTAGAAATAGGTCACAATATAGAAGGAACTATGTTGACTACCTTTCATGCAAGAGAGGCGAGAAACTATTGGATAATTGATAGTGGATTCTCAAATCATATGACAAGTGATAAGAGTAATTTTGTTAAGCTTGAAAAGTATGATAGTGGTCATGTTAAGTTAGGTGATGATACATCTACTAAGAACTATGGAAAAGATTCAATTAGTTTTGATGGAAAGCATAAGACAGATGATGTTCTTTATGTCAAGGATCTCTGGTATAATCTTCTCGGTGTAGAAAAAATGTGTAGTAGAGGATACATTTTTTGTTTAAGGATGATGGTTGTGAAATCAAAAAAGGAAGCTTTGAAACATTGATTGCAGATGGAACAAGGTTATAAGGAAATGTTTATCAACTCAAAGGTGGTGGTTTTAAGTGCTTTATGTCTCAAATCAATGAAAGTTGGCTATGACATAGAAGAATGTGTCACATCAATTTTAATAGCCTAGTGAAGATCATATCTACTCAAGTTGTGAGAGATCTGCCAAGAATTGCAAAGCCTATCAATGCAATTTGTAAGAAGTGTCAGTTTGGAAAGCAGAAAAAGAAGAGGTTCAAAACTAAGGAATTTTCTACCACAATACCTTTGGAGTTGGTGCATACAAACCTATATAGACCTACCAGAACAAGAAGCTATCAAGGTGATAGGTATTTTATGTTGTTGATAGATGATTACTCTAGAATGACTTGGGAAACCTTTCTCAAAGAAAAATCAAAAGTTCTAGATAATTTTAAAGCATTTAAGTCTATGGTTGAGAATGAAATGGATTTGAAAATCAAATTTTTGAGATCTAACACAGGTGGTGAGTTCACCTCCAATGAGTTTAACAAATTTTGTGAAGATCATGGGATAAAAATGCATATATCAGCTCCTAGGAATCCTCAGTAGAATAGAGTTGTGAAAAGGAAGAACAAGATAGTTCAAGAAGGAGAAAGTGTTAGAGGAATAAGGCATCTCACTTAATTAATTTAATCATATTGGTTAATTAATTAAGTCACTTATTACTTTAGGTTTACTTAAGCTAAACTTAGGCACATTAATAATTAATTGTATATATTTATTAATTATTAAGTGTGCACACTAGGGTTTTCCTTTTAGGTTTTTTTAATTACAAGAGATGATTTTCTTTATAAAAGTAAGTATGCATAACCCTAATCTTATCTTGAGCAACAAGATAGCTCAACAAGATAAGGATGACAACTATTAACTTAGGAATTAAAATATTATTTAAGTAAACTTATGCAAGTATAATAAATAATTAATTACACTAACACCCCCCCATAAGTGCAATTTAGGGAGACTAAAAAAGTATGCACCTAAATGCTAGGATGAATGCAAGAAAGCATGAATGGGTCCCGACAACAAGGCATGATAAGGTACCCATGCACAAATGCAATAATGAGGTAGAGAAGGAAAACCCAGTGGGACAAAACCCCCCTACAATGAGATGACTGTTGCAAAGAAGCACTGGAAGAACACTGGAATCACAATCCGAAAAGTAAGGAAAAGATACTTATGTCTACAAGAAACCAAATGAGAGTCACTAAAGGACTTAGGAGGAATCATAATAATGCAACAGTAGACTCGATGCCACAAAAGACTGAAAAAATCACAAATTAGAACAACCCTGGAATTTGTGAAGCAACAGTAGATGATAAAATGATGATAGAATCTAGAAAATGTGTATCTCAATGCTGATGCCAAACTGAGACTAAAACTCTTCCATGGGAACAAGTACCATAAATACTCTAGAACAATAACCATAAAAACATGGCCCTCAAACTGAGATGGATCTGAACCAATGTGGATCAATAACCATAGGCTCCCAATCTGAAGTGTGAACCGATGTGAATTTGATATGTGTCAAGCTAGAGCAAGATGTGGCCAAAAGAAACTAAGAAACCAGATATAACCCATGTGAGTTGTCATCAATAACAAGATGGAGATCAAAGTGCACGCACACTCTAATCAAATTATTATGCAAGAAACCCCCCTGATGGAACTTTATCTTAATTCATTTATTACAATAACCCAATAATTGTAAAAGGAGAAAATGCTAAATATGCATAAACAAAAAATAAAATGATGTGATACTGAAATGAAGTACAAAGATTCAAGTTTCACCCTTCCAACTACCAAAACATCCAAGTAATCTCCAAAATTCCCATCAGGAAAAATTTGGAATAATGATCAACTTGGGATAGATACAGAAAAAAATTGCATGGACAACAACATAGAGCTCCTCAATACCTTTCCAATGCCACAAAGAAGGCAAAAATCAGAGATCATGGAAAAAAATTATGAGCTCAGAAGCCATAAATGAACATCTGACTTCAAACAACAATAAATGCAACTAAAAAGAAAACTATTGGAAAATAAACTACACCTACTTGACCTTCAGAGATTACATTCATTCGGCCTCTTTCTTCTCACTTCTTTCCGGAGATGCAATTTCTTCAGTCTTTTTGGAGCTACTTCATTCTGGGGGGGATCTGTGGTCTCTTCATTCCTCTCTTCTGGGGGGGTTCTTTCATGTATCTTTGTGATCAATGGTGTCCTTAGGGGGTCTTATGGAGTCCTCCATCTTTCATCACTTAGTTGTTATTTGCATTCTATTTTGGGGAGGAGTTTTGTTCTTACGTGGTTTTCTCCTTTACCTCGTTTGATTTAGTTTGCATTGCATTTGTACATGGGTACCTAATTAGGCCTTGTTGTTGGGACCCATCTTTTCTTTCATACACCTTTTTCTAGTGTTTTAGCTACTCCCTAAGTTCATCTTAAGGGGGGGTGTTAGAGTAATAAGGCATCTCACTTAATTAATTTAATCATATTGGTTAATTAATTAAGTCATGTATTACTTTAAGTTTACTTAAGCTAAACTTAGGCACATTAATAATTAATTATTAAGTGTAAACACTATAGTTTTCCTTTTTAGGTTTTCTTTAGGGTTTTCATGATCTCCTTCATAAGGATTAATCTTATTGTAAACATATTACATCATTCAATAATCATTATTTTGGTTTTTCTTACACATATTTGCTCTAAGGTTTATAGAACTTTTTCTTCATTGTTCTGGATATCTGTTGCACGTGATAGGTGATTGCATGTAGGTGAATCTTGGGGACTGTGAAGTTGGATTTCTCAACTTCTATAGCAAGAACCATGATGAATGAAGCAAATCTATTGGATGTCTATAGGAAAGAATCTATTCATACTGTAGTGTACATTCCACTAGTACAAAAACAATAATATATGACTAAAAAAGCTACTAAAAATTCTTATAATTGACTAAACATGGTCACATGACCATTAGTAGTTTATTGCTAGTCATTTATAATGCAACCTAATTGATGACTAAACCGTTTTTACTTTTTAGTCATTTATTGGTTGTTTTGATTGATCAATTTGGTAGTATATTTAGTCATTGATTTAGTCATTGATTGTTGTAATCTAGTAACTTATTTAGTCATATTTTATTCACTGATATATTTAGTCATTGATTTGTCATTGATTGTTGTAATCTAGTCACTTATTTAGTCATTTTTTATTCACTTATATATTTAACTCGTCACTTATTTAGTCATTGATTGTTGTAATCCAATCACTTATTTAGTCATTAATTTAGTCATTGATTATTGTTAACTGGTCACTTATTTAGTCATTTTTATTCATTGATTTATGTCCATTGGTGGTGTATTTAGTCATGAATTTTAATCATCATTTTGATCAATTTGGTAGTTTATTTAATTGTTTTTATTCACTCATTTCTATCAACTAGTAGGTATATTGATACATTGTCTATTAATTTCATAATAATTATATTTAGTGAATATATTTAGTCATATTTATTCACTGATTTCTATTAGTTGGTAGTATATTTAGTCAATTGGTAGTTTTTTTTTTTTGTTCACTAATTTCTACCTATAAGTGTTGGAAATTAGACAATGCTTTAATTGAGGTTTAAAAATATAAAAACAAGAAAACATAATCAATCATTCATTTGCACATAATGAAACAACTACTAAGAAGAAAAATACTAAATTTTTATTGAGAAAAGGTGTTCTTACAGTAGATACAAGAAAAAAATATGTCTTTGCTTTGAAAAATGTGTTACAAAGTGTGTTTCTCAATGTTGTGACTGAGAAAACTGAGCTACAATGCCTTTTTTTTTCTTATGCAAGATATTACAATTTTGATGGCAATTCTATGTTGCAACTTATTTGCAACTGCACATACATGTATGTTGCACTCTTTGTAAGTTTTCCTCTTCTCTGCACCTCTTTATCTACTTTGTATTTACTTTTTTTTCTACACCCCTGTTCTCTATATTTACTGCTTACACAACATATCCGCTCTTCGATAATGCACTAGTTTGAATGAGCGGAACCCAAACAAAAAGAGAAAAACATAATGTAGGGGATCTACATTACATGTGCAGTAAGATAGAACATTATCTGTTCTACTCACAAAATGTGCACCCAAATCAAATTCTCTAGTTTTTTGTTTTGGGTCAACTTATTCAAGCTCATTACATTCTCTGTCTACGACTTCACTCTCCACACTTTGTTGATGCTAACCCTTCTTTTTCTCTTTTTCACTTACAACTTGACAAAAAAACACTAAGATTCCTAAACAACACATTCAAACTATTGCATAAAGCAATGGGCCAAGCTGTCTAATAGCTAGTACTACAAGATCATAAACATCAACTACCATATTTTTCAAATATTTAGTGGCCACCATTTGAAGGTCCCTTCTTTCTCTTTCAGATGAACAACTCCATCTATTTTTTCTACATAAGCAAGGGGTATGTTACTTGTGACATTTAAAATACTTACATTTACATCTCTTGTTCCTTTCAATTTGACTCCATGTACAATAGATAGTGAGTGAATCCGTTCAATTCCCACAACAACACCATCAAACAGATCCAACACCTCAACTTTATCCCTTTCTTGGATTTTATCAATAAATTTCTACAAAAACAAAAAAAATACACATTATATTGAGATATAAAACACACATTATATTGTTTTTGACAACTATATGTAATGTCTTATGTCTTGGAACAAATCAGTTTTTGTATGTGTTTTTTTTAATTTTGTTGAATAACAAAGAAGCAAACTTTTACTCTAAAAAAAAAAAACTAACCCATTGTGAGGTACAAAAAAATGGAGGGCAAGGCTACAATTGTGTTAAACTATACGAGTGCTCCAGAAAGAGACATGGATTAGCAATGAAGTCCCCCCAACTGAGGACCATGACATCCCTTAACACAATGCACTAATGCATTGTCAAAATCTATGTATGCACTCTATTACAACTAAGCTTTAATCTTCCATATGTAAGTTATATGTTCTCCCTTATTTCCATAATATATGTATACTAGCTAATTACACTTCACTACTTTTCTAACTAGCTTCTATCAAATAGGTAATAATTACCCTTATTTACATAATAAAACAACCATTACTTACTTGAATAGTACTTACTTGCACGTGGTTTCATAGCACTCACCTCAAGTTCAACACGACTACCACTATGAATATCATGTGCATTCTTGTCGATTTCATCATGATAATCACTATCAACGTCATTGCAAACATGAAGTTGTACAACTTTGTAGAGATTTCTATTGATAGGGCCTTTTTCTTTTCATTCTACTTTCATATAATTGCTTTGCATCATGTGGTTTAATCATCATGTAAAAATTAATATAAGTCAAGTAAAGAATGCAAAAGCTATAATTTTTTGTCCAAAAGAACATTTTAAGCATGAAGAATGAAAAAAATTTGAACAAATTAACTTACAACTTAAAGAATGCAAAAGCTATACATTTTTGTCCAAAAGAAGAATGACAAAACATTGGGATAGATTAACTTACAACTTAATGAATGCAAAAGCTATAATTTTTTGTCCAAAAGAAGAATGACAAAGCATTGGGACAGATTAACTTACAACTTAAAGAATATAAAATCTATAATTTTTTATCCAAAAGAACATTTTAAGCACGAAGAATGACAAAAAATTGGGACAAATAACTGACAACTATTATATTAATTACCTCAACTTCAGGACAACTAAGCTACACATTCTTCTCCACTTCATCATGATCACTATCAATATCGGTAGCTTTGTTGACATCGTGAAGGAATTTTTGTTTTTCTATTGCTTTGATAAAATTGCTTTGCATGTGGTTTAACCATCGTGCAAAAAATATACAAAGAATTCAATAGTCAAGTAAAGAATGCAAGCTATAAATTTATCCAAAAGAACATTTGTTGGATCACTCCAATAATAAAGAAACTGGGTTGGATTCTCCTACGCTCAAATTTCAATAATCTACATATTAAGAAGCATTTGTATATAGAATTTACAAACAAGAAGAAATGAGATCAATAGAGCCTCTTACCTCATTTGAATCCATGGATTTATGCTCATTCCATGCAGAAACTATAGGGTTAACGAAGGCAACTAACTGCAAAACTTGCTTAGTGAGACTGAATATGCAACTCATTACCTTTTGGGACCCTAGTTCATTTGAGTTAGTTACATGATCTACAAAGGTTCCTACTGGGAATTGAACAAAAGGTTGTGAAATCTCTGTTAATGAACTAGATTTCCACTTCATCCTACTCTTAGATTTACTAGGATCTAGTGCTGCCATATAATTGACAATATCTTATGCGCCTACTTCTCTATTACTATTTTCCACCTAAAATACAATGTCAATTTCAACATATTGTCAATTCAATAAAAAAATGAAATAAATAACACAATGTAAATTAAACTAAAAGGCCATACACTTACTGCAAATTTGTCCATTTTGGCATGCAACCCACCTCGACCAAATGTATATCCAAACCTCACATTATCTCTTGCTCTCTTACCTCTGATACTCTTTGCCAAATATTCTTCAGAATACTTTCTCTCAATGCCTTCCACTATTTGGGAGATATAGTGGAGTCCAACCTCTCTTTTCCCTCCATGATTGTTTTTTTGCAATTGTATATAAAATTGTTCATCAAAATTCTCATCTTTTTCTTGTAATATTTTCTAGAGATTTGTCCACCAACAGTCTCAAAAGAATTTTCCATTTTTTGTATAACATTTTCCACAGTTCATGGATCTTGCTCTGCAAAACTTAATTTGCAAATATCTAAATGGTCCCTACATCTTACACCCAACTTGGTGGCCCACTTTGCAACATTTGTCCCAATGGGCTCACCATCTCTTGATACTGTTGGTATATGGTTTTGGGAGATTGTTTTTGGTTGCTAGTATTATCATTAATGGCAACTGGAGTTAGTAGTATTGTCCACAAATTGGAAGCAGTTCCTACTGGAAAGGAAATTAGAAGACAATACTCTACTGGCAGAATGCATGAAGAACAGAGTATCTGGTTGGTAAGTTGGTCTAAATAATTCACCGGGTCATTATTTTGTTGTGTGGATCCCCAAGGAAGCTTGTCAAGCATGTATGTTACCTTATTGATAAGTTTTGCAATATTACATTGATCCATGTACAAGTTTGGAGATTCGGTAGAATGATTTATTGCTTATTTTCTCATTATGGCCGACCTATTGTGTATGGCATGTTTCATATATATGAGGAGTATGTGTTTATCTATTTCTTATATTGGGAATTTTGATTTGGTTCTAGCCAACTTGTATGCATTGATTCCAATTGGTGATTTGAGCTGACATATGGAAGAATATTATATTTTTTTAAAGCCGAATATTTTGCTTAAAGCCGACATATAGTAATAAAATCTTGTTAGTGGATATATAAAGGAGATCGGTATTTTGTTTTATGGAAGCATGAAGTTGTAAGAAGGCATGTGTGTGCGAAAAAGTGCAGAACAACAATATGGGCTAATATAAGAAGATTTGTTGAGCGAATTTTGTTTGTGCTATAGAAGGGTTTCTCCAGAAGAGTAGAGCAGAGCAAAGAAGAAGTGTGAATAGGAAAAAAGGTCCAGAATCTATTTTATGTGCCTCATTGGAACTGAATCCAAGCATTTTTAGATGGTATATTCTTAGTTCAACATTTTGTTGTATTCTCAAATACTTTGTAAGGTAGTGAGCTCTAGGCAGTGTGTCTGAATGCAAGTGCATTCCATTTTTATCATACTTTTAATAGAGTATACTTTGTGGATTAATCTCCACCGTGGTTTTTCCCCTAACAGGGTTTCCACGTAAAAATTCTGGTGTTATGGTGTTCACATTGTCTCATTAATGTGCATGCATGTTTCCTTTTATTTACTTGTTGTGGATTCTATTAAAGGTTAAATATTATTGTTGATAGTTTAAGATCTGATTTAAAATTCAAATATTGTGGAATAGTGATTCACCCCCCCTCTAAGTGTTCCTAGAGTCCAACAATTGGTATTAGTGTAGGTTCCTCTTCTGAAGTTTAACAGCTTGTGGTGGATCTTGGATTACAATGGACGTAGGTGGTCTTCAAAAGCAGATTATGGTGGCACTTGATGATCTTGATCAGTCTAAAGCAGAGGTCATGGAACTAAAAGAAAATATTGTGGCTGCCAAAAAATTCATTCAATCATTGAAGGATAAAATAAATGAGTCAAGGGAAAAGATGAAAGAACTATGTGGTCAGTTGAAGCAAAAAAGAAAGCAGAGGCCCGAAAGATGTTCATCTAAATCAAACCCTAAAATAAATAACAGAAGAGTGTGAAAAGCTTTCTAAGGACAATACTACTCTAAAGCTTGAAATGGAATATGTGGCAATGAAGTTAACCAAAGAGATTGAAGAAAGAAAGAAAGAGGATAATCTGGCCCAGTCCTTGAAAGAGAAATCTGAGGAATGCAACAGAGTTAATAATGGATTCATTCAGCTGGAGATTGAACTGCAACAATCCAGAAACAATGAACAATAGCTTGAGAGACAATTAGTTATTCTTAGAGATGAGCTTGCTACTGCAAATGAGTTTAAGGAGAAGTTATGGATCAATTCTGCTAGGCTTGATGAGATAACTAAAGGTCAAAAGGATGCAAATGATAAGCGAGGTCTCAGCTATGTGAAGGATGTGAGCTTTGGATTTGAATAGAAGGACCCTAAAAAGAAGAAAAAATGCAGAAGATATCTGGTAAGGCAACCCAATGCTCAAAAATTTAATGGATATTGCTTTGTTTGTAATTAATTTGGGCATATGGCTTCTTAGTGTAGAAGTAAGATAAGTTCTGGCAGTCCATCATTTTCTAGTCAATGTTTTAACTGCAAAAGGTTTGGGCATAAGTCATTAGAATGCAAAAGTATGTTTGTCAGTAAAAGGAATGTTAAATGCTACGCCTGTGAAAGATTTGGACATATTGCTAATCAATGTAGACTAGGAGGAAATCAGTGGAATGGATGGTATAGACTGAAAAATCTGGTATGCTACAATTGTAACAAATTTGGGCACATTGCAAGAGTCTACAAAAACAAAAACAAGGATAAAAGAGGTATGGACTATCAAGGTAGAAATTCATAGAAAGGTGATAAAGGAAAAAGAAAAGCATCCATGGAAGAGATAAGAGATCAGATGAAGAAAATGTGGGTAAAGAAGAATGGATCTGATGAATGTAATAAGATTGTATCGAAAGCTCCTTCGGTAGTTCATCCAACAATTGATTTCAGGCCATTGGCCTAGGGGGATTTTTCATGAAAATATTTTGTTCCCCTGTGTGTAGTTGGTATGGGATCATAGGAAGTTGTCAATTGGTGTGTTACTCATCCTAAAATGTATTGGTGATTGCTTCTTGAAGGTCTGCAAATGGATTTTTCTCATGTTGTTTGAAAACAAAGTAACTGGAACTTCTAGGGAAAAGCATTTAATGTGACAAAGAAGTTAGGTGTACAAAGTTATAAAAAAGGGCATTTGCATTTGTCACCGTGCGTTGAAGGAGATCAGTTGGAGAGCTTTCTCAACAAAATTTCAAAGGAACGAAAGTCAATTTAGCGGTGAATTCTCCAAGTATTTCTATTGATTATCAATTTCATACTTATTTTGTGGTTGGTAGAACCCTGTTCGGTATGGCAAATGAAGAAAATCAAAGGAACAGTAATTCTAGATGAATATAGTAGTCAAAAGGTCAGATATATAAGAAATGTGTTGTTTTTCATCTAATTGATGAAGCTTGGAGGAGCGAAACACAAGAATCTAGACATTTGGAATGAATTCCCTCATTTCGTCAATGTGGAGGTAGTTCGGTTTATCTTGAATAGATTGGATGGTGATATCCTTACTTTGGATAAACCCTATCAAATTTCTAAGGATGTGATAAAAAATCTAACAAGTTTGTGCAATGTTGGTGATGTCCCGAAAAAGAAATCGATTCAAAATTTTGAGGTCGAAGCCCTAACCGGTGTAAGGAGATCAGAGGGCTCTGATGATTACAACGATCAAAGATCCATTAACAAAGTATATTGCATATGGAATTTCATACAAGATCTTCTTCAGAAATAGGGAAGGTGCAACCTCTATAGGCGCATTCTATATTGCACACAAGATGATAATAGAAAAATAAGACTTTGACCTATGTGGATTGCTGAAGGATCAATTGATGGAGAATGTGCAATTGACAAAGGATATAGATTACTCTTTCAGGTTTGGTACCCTAGCTATATGAATTATGATGTATTTCATAAATTGCTTGCCTCAGAATGACAATGTGGTATGGAAGGAAAATATGTCGGTTTGCAAGCAATTTTTTGAGCATTTCAACTCTTTTGAAAATGGTGAACAAGTTTATGAAAATTTCTTTGGAAACTTGTTAGGAAAGTTTGGTATTCCTCTCCCGATAAAAGCAATTGAAATTGGATCATCCTCCAGTAAGATAGAGAAAAATAAAAAGAGAGAAAGAGAGTTGGATAGTGATATTCCTTTGGTGCCTAAGTCAACAAAAGTTGAAGGAAAAGGTAAAAAGTAGATAGTTGTGGATGTAGTCGATGAAGATTTTGAGGAATATACACCAAGAGACAAACCAAAACTAGTTGAACCGGTTGTGGTAATTGCAGAAGTGATGAAGAAGGTGCTTTACTCAAAGCAAAGATATTGTAAATTGTTCAAGAAGAAGATGGAATGCAAAAGATAACTAACATATGGATAAATGGACCATCATATGAACAAGACCTCATTGAGGACACTCTAGGAAGGTACTTAGTTGATAACAACATTGAATTGAAGAATTTGCAGAATGTACTTCTAGAAGAATTTATTGAATATATCAAGGAGGCTATGGACTCTGTGTCTCAGAACAGAAAAGGGGAAGAAATAATCTCACATCTGAAGATGTAGTTTAGGCTATCTCTCACCAAACTGAAAAATAAAAGGAATGTGCTAAGATAGTGTATTGAATCAACGAATAAGATCTTCAATTATTGTCTCAGGTGGCCTCATGTGGTTGGAAAATACAAGGACAAGTTGGAACAAATTAAGAATGATCTTGTCAAAATCGGATAGGACTACAATATGGTTCAGGAAAAGAATGGAGAAGTTAAGAAGAAGATTCATGAGTTGCAAGTTGAGCATGCAAAGGTTCACTTTGCCAGAAACACTCTTATAGACACCTTCTGGAAAGTGAAGGATCAGACTAAATGTAGATTAGAGCAAATGGTTGAAGTTCTACAGAAAGGAAAAAAGATGGAAGAAGCCATTACCATTCCTGAATCCCTTATCCAAGTCATCAACAGAACATCAAAAAATAATAGTCTGATAATTGCTACTGGGATTATAGTGGACTCTTGGAAGAAATTTCTCCCAGAAATGAAAGATAAGTATAAAATAATTTTTTGAATTTAGCAACAGTTGCAACTTTTTTTTGAGAATATCTAGTGAGGAAGAGTGCAGTAAATAAGCTAAGGGGAAAAGAAAAGTAGTGTATTTTTTTGTCATTGATGTCAAAGGGGGAGAGAATTCTGTGAAAAATGCCTTGACATCCAAAGGGGGAGTAGTGTTTTGTTGAGTTTTGACACTTAGTCACTTTTCACTAAGTGTTGCCATCAATGCAAAAGGGGGAGATTGTTGGAATATGGTTTTGGGAGATTGTTTTTGGTTGCTAGTGTTGTCATTGATGGAAACTGGAGTCAGTAGTATGGTCCACAATTTAGAAGCAGTTCCTACTGGCAAGGAAAGTAGAAGACAATACTCTACCGACAGAATGCATGAAGAATAAAGTATTTGGTTGGTAAGTTGGTCTGAATACTTCGCTAGATCGTTATTTTGTCGTGTGGATCCCTAGGGAATCTTGTCAAGCATGTATGCTACCTTATTGATAAGTTTTGCGATATTACATTGATCCATGTATGAGTTTGGAGATTCGGTAGAACGATTTATTGCTTATTTTCTCATTATGGGCAACCTGTTGTGTATGGCGTGTTCTGGATATATGAGGAGTATGTGTTTATCTATTTCTTATGTTGGGAATTTTGATTTGGGTCTAGCTGAATTGTACGCATTGATTCCAATTGGTGATTTGAGCCGACATATGGAAGAATATTATATTTTGTTTAAAGCCAACATATAGTAATAAAATCTTGTTAGCGGATATATAAAGGAGATCAGTCATTCGTTTTCTGGAAGCATGAAGTTGTAAGAAGGAATGTGTGTGCGAAAAAGTGTAGAACATCTATATGGGCTAATATCAAAAGATCTGTTGAATGAATTTTGTTTGTGCTACAGAAGGGTTTATGTAGAAGAGCAGAGCAAAAGTGCGAATTGGACAAAAGGTCCAGAATCTATTTTATGTGCCTCATTGGAACTGAATCCAGGCTTTTGTAGATGTTATATTCTCAATTCAACATTTTTTTGTATTCTCAAATACTTTGTAAGGAAGTGAGCCTTTCCTATTTTGAGTAGTGAGCTCTAGGCAGTGTGCCTAATTGCAAGTGCATTCCCTTTTTATCATACTTTTAACAGAGTATACTTTGTGGATTAATCTCCACCATGGTTTTTCCCCTAACAAGGTTTCCACATAAAAAAATTGGTGTTATGGTGTTCACATTGTCTCATTAATGTGCATGCATGTTTCCTTATGTTTTTGTGGATGCTATTAAAGGTTGAATATTGTTGTTGATAGTTTAAGATCTGATTTGAAATTCAAATATTGGGGAACACTGATTCACCCCCCCTCTCAGTCTTCCTAGTGTCCAACAAATACCTCAAGCAAGAATGGATTCTTTCCTTCTAATTTTCTTTATTTTGCATTCCTCTCTATATATTTGTACAAATCTTGACCCAATCTTTTTATTTTGACAAAAGCATCCACATCTTCTATTAAATTACCACTACCAATATTTCTGGCTGATCCACTAGTTCCATCAAAATTTCTAGATGCAACAGGTGCACTCTGAGGCAGAGTAGATGCAAGCAATCTCTCTTCATGACTTTTATTAACCATAACTTCATGCTCCTTGGCCACATCAAGTGTGGCATGAGTAGGTAGATCATTACCGGTCTCCACATATTTCACTTCAAACACATCGTTTAATGTTGAATTAAGCATATGCAAACCTATTCTTCCTTTTCTCTGATTTTTTGCAATAATCTCTCTTAGACTTAGTAATAAGAGATCATCACAACATTGCACATCACCATGTGCTATAGCAGGTTGCACATCACCATGTGCTTTATCAAGTTGCACATCACCATGTGCTATATTAGGTTGCACATCACCATGTGCTATACTAGGTTGCACATCATCACAACTATTATTTTCACCAACTACATTTGTTGAATCACAAAAGCTCCGGCTTCTTCAAGATGGAAGCACTATCTTTTCTTTCGTTTTGTTTTTTTTCCATATTTTCTTTGCAGTCTTTTTGTTGCCTATAAAAGAAAAAAAATCATATTATGTCTTATATAAATAAATCTCTTGCCTATAAAATTTTATTAAACACTATTAAACAAATAATATACTACTTAGTGGATTTACAACTTGCCCTCTTGTCAAACCAAAATGCAATAAATATGCATTATTCTTGGCCACTTTTTCACTACACATGTGCTCATATTCTATCACTAGAATTTCAGCATTATGATCACTATCGTCTAATTTGTGCCTTACAGTCCTTGTCTTCATTTCCTAAAGTCCAAATAAACAATAATGTATAAATCAACAACTTGAATTAGTAAAACTTTATTGAGTTCATAAGTTGATAACTGTTGACTTTCCAATCCGTTGATAATTACAAATGGAAACTTAAAATAGAATTCAATTTACAGATTAAAAATAATTTGCAATAAAAAACCAAGAAGATGTTTACAATTATAGGTATCAAACAAATTTTCCTTAGGGATATATTCACAATAAAAGAACTCATAAAAACATAACACAAGAACGATGAAGGAAAAACATAGTCTAGTTCATTATTTATGCTTAAGCAAAAACATGTCTAGATAAAAAAATTCCAAATCCCTTAACAGTCCCTTACTGCAATCCCTCAACAATAATTTTAACCCTTGGCAGGCTGGCAGTGTGTAACAAACAACATGAAGATATTTACTGCCATACCGCAGAAGTATTATGATGAGGACATGGTTGAGTGGTATGAGATAATTTAAATACATCATAAATCGTCATACCGTGAGAAGGAAAAATGAAGGGTGTAGTACAACGGGGAATAACTCACCATCTCACGAGGAAGATTATAAAGGGATGTGGTAGGGAAGTATGAACCGCTATACCATGAAAGGATGTGACGAAGCATGTGATATGGCAGTAAGCCATATGTGACTGTTAATGTAAACCGCATTACCATAGGTTAAACAAGTCAAGCTTGCAGTATAGAGGTAAGGATCCTGCTACCCCGTGGTGAAATGCAAAGAAGCATGCAGTATAGCGATGTATACCCCTCTATCCCATGACAATTATAGAAAGTGGTGGTGATATAGCGGTATTAAATGCACAAATCACATAAACCCTCTAATATTGTAAAATCAATGGGGCATATTCAAACTTGAACTACGAGAAAAATATTTGGCATAAGGCTGATATTAATGTCAACATGACTAACCTCAAAAGCCATTAAACCAATAATTCAACATTCTCTTTGCACTCATTTGCAAAAATTATCATGTGGGGAGCTAGGAGTTCAAGGAGGTTAAGTTCTGCAACCATCGTAACCCAGATAAGTGCACAGAACTCGTTGTGAAATAAGTTTTACGAGTACAAGATTGTTTGGAATTCTACATTTCAAAAGTATAGGAGAAGTAAGATAGTTAAACATCATGTCACGCAAGAAGAAAGAACTTGAAACTAAAAAGGAAGAATCTAAGTTTAAAAAGAGGTCCTTACAAAAGCCTATCCTGGATATACTCCCTGAACCAAATGATAGAGGATTTAAGAAAGTTTTTAAAGATGTGGCTCACGGTTGTAGAGATGCCCTTATCCCTATCTCCAGGTGGGAATTGTTTTGGTACTTTTATGACAAAAGGGAGGACAAGATTTTGGTGTCAAATCCATGGGCATTAGATTTGACCAAGTTAATTGTCCCAAATATTTTTTATAGATGTAGAGTTCATCAGAGTATTGTCTCAGAGTTATCATCCTGCTACTAGGTATGTGAGATTTCCATATGGTTCACCATTAGTTGTGTTGACTAAAGCGGCCATCATTGAATGTTTTTACCTAAACAAACAAGTCTTGACTAAAATTGATTTGCAAAGAAGTGAAGAATAATATACTAGATTGAGAACCTATAGAAGTGATGAACTTCCCATTTACATGAAAAGGGATGTGAACAACATGGTGATTCCTATATTCCCTTCTACTACTAAGCCATTTGTTGTCACAGATTTCCAATTCTATTTCAAGAAAACCTACTTTGCTCTATGTCAAGTACTTGGGATAGATGCACAAGAGTGAATGTTAGTTTAATGATGATGGCTATGAGGATCCAAAACTCTGAGACAAACATTGAATATGATTTTACCTCATATCTTGAGAAAGAATTGCATGAAGGATTTCTCCAAGTCAGGGAAAATAGAGCCCCCATAATAGTCAAACAATTGTTTTTGCTATGCCACCTAATATTATACCAAAATATAGATAGATGGACCAAAAGGATGTGTTTGGGTAAGATTGATCAATAGGGGAATTTGTTGCTAGTGTAACAATGGTGTTATATATGGGACAACAAATGTAAGAATTCAAATTATGTGATATTCCATGATGACTTTGTGTACAAAATTATGAGAGTTCTTGGCCACCCACCACCAAGACTACACACACTTGTGCTACAACTGTTAAGACCTATGGCTTTGAAAGCTAAGCAAGGCCATACTCATAACTTTGGTGATTGGTTTTTTCTACCAGATGTCACAATCAAGATTTATGGATGCCCACAAGCCCCACATATACTTCCAAAGTTTTCCCCCCTTCTATTATCCTTTTTAGAGTTCATGTGACAAATTCTATGGATGGAAAAGGATGTCATGCATAAACAAAGGAAAGGTACATTTCTACCCAATTTGACAAGATGTGGGGAACTATCAGTGGGATCTAATACACTTGAAGAGTTACAAAATTATCTAAAAAAAAGGTACTCTTTAGAGTTTGGAAAGGAAAGAGCTTTTGACCCTAAGGGTCACATGAATTTTTTAAGACATGCCATCCTTACCAAGGCTATGGTTACTCACCAGATTGATTATGAAGAAGATGTAATTAGAAATTGTTTCACTCCTCAAGAGGTATATCAGAGGAGGAGAAAATCATAAATTATGAAAAGGCTTGAGGAAGAAATAAAGATGAAGCACAGTGATTTCTTATGGTATTTCCTAGAGGAAGCATATCCTCTCAAGAGGATTGATAAGTTTCATGAATTATATGATAAGTTTGCAGTAGAGATGAAGAGACCTGCTAAATTGTCTCCCAAAGGGCCAAGTGGTATTGTAATTACAAAACCAACTCTGGATACTATTTTAGTATGTCATGCTCCTCCAGGATCGCCTCTTGAACCTTCTAAAAAAAAAGTCACAAGAGATAGACCCACTTGTTTCCTATGAAATAAGTGAGGAGGTTAGACATACAGAAGAAGTAGTTAGTGTGTTAAGACATTTGAAGGATGATGTTGAAGTGGACCGACCTATGCCTAAAATTGAAGACCACATGCCTGAAGCTAGAGCCAATATTCAAGTACAAGGAGAAAGAGAAATGCATGAGGATGAGAGGGTAATTGAAGCTCTCAGGTTCTTGGAAGATGATTTATCAAAACCCCTAAATTTAAAGACTTTTTGATTAAGATGAAAATGAGAGAGTTTGAAGTGAGGGTTGAAATAAATAAGATGGGAGTTGAGGAATCACAACATGACCAGATAGTATCCAAATTTTTTAATGAATTGAGGATTGATAATATTGATGTCATCCCACAAGAGGCTAAGAGATGATTTTGAAAAGTAATATAATTATTATCGCTAGTATGGAATTAAAGAAAATGTTTTTACTTGATCAAGTGAGAACACAGAAAGACCCAATGTTGATTGCTGAGTTTGACTTGGATGAAGGGGTAAGTGGCACAGGGCATAACTCTAGGATTGAAACCTTGGAATTTTGGGCCAAACAAAAGAGTACACAAAAACCAAGGTTACTAGATGTAGTGCAGGAAATGAAAGGGACAACTATGGTGAAAACATTAAAGGATACATCTCCTCTAGAAGTTGAAACCATGACAATGCATTTAGCTATGTTCACTCGAGATGAAGTTAAGGAGATATAAGTTATATTGGGAGAGTATGAAAAGGAACAAAAGTTTTTAAATGATGAAGTCAATAAATTGTTCATGGAAAATGTGAAGTTGAATGAACAATTGAAAGGAGTAGGCCCCTCACAGAACAAGGAAATAATGTTATACCAATAGCCTCCTACTCCACCAATTGATATAGAAAGTGATTCCACTAAACAAGTGAGCATTCTTAGATAGGAGATTAAAGAGTTAAAGAAAGCCAACAATGAATGTAAGGAAGGAGTGAAAAAAAAAATCTACAATGTTTTCGAGAAGGTCCTTGAGCATAGGATAAAGTTAATTGTGGATAAGTTGGAAAGTGTGTATGATTGCTACAACTCACTAACACAGGAAATTGATCAAATGAAAACACATGTACCCATACTAGATCCCCTTTTTAAGAACTAGTAGCCCATACACCACACATTGATAACCTTGTGCAAAATCTTATAGAGGAGTACTGAGGCTCTTGCAACATTAAAACCTATAGAGCAGATGGCCAAAATAGTTATAGAAGAATTCCAATTTATACAAGGAGAGGACCAAAATATCAGAACAAGAATAGATTCATTTCATACTCTAAAGCAGTGGTTTGTGCCAAAAATATTGAAAGATGATGACCAATTGAGGGACCTCAATGAATGGAAGAGTGAATTTGGCCAGATTGTTCCACATTGCATCACTCACATACAAAAGCATGGTGATTTGAGTATTCATAGCTTCAACTTAATTATGGATGGAGTAATAGCCTTGGATGTTGGATATTATAAGTTTATCATGGATGGAAGGGCGTTACTAGACAGTCGATGGAAGATTCACCTTGCAAATATATTGAAAATTCAAGAATACAAATGGCCACATGATTGTATAGTGTACAAGTGGGAGTAGAAGTATTTGGCTCCTCCTGAACAATAGGCCTTGGGGCTATCACAGTGGAAGAACCAGACATTCAGATACACTAATATGGAGAAAGGACCTTGAATAGATCTTCAGTGATCATGGGTGCCTTATAGAGACTAATAGACTATGGTGTCACGAGTATTGCAGACTTCATTAGTTATCTACTTTCTTGGTTTTCTCTTAATTATATTTTAAGCAAAACTAATGTTTAGTTTATATGAAGAGGCATGAATTTTGAAAAGATGTCATATTTTGTAATGATCTGAAGCTTGTTGTTTCTCTTATAAAAGAGAAACCAAGACTGAATTTTGATATCATCATCGTAGGCATTTATAGAAACATATATGAGGATACTTATGTTATATTGTAATATCTATTTGAAGCAATCAATGGAGAAGAGGATTTAATATGGTACTCAAATTTTGGTCTCAATTATTTGTTGATAATACTGTGTATGATTGATTTTTTTATGTATTTTAGGTGAGAATATAGATGTATATTATGAATTGGTATCAATTATTTGTTCATAATACTATGTATGATATAATAAGTTGTGGTCTCGAATTGTGGTATTTTATTTTTTATGTATTTTAGGTGGGAATATAGGTTTATATTATGAATGCAGTATTTTAGATATCATTTTATTGAAAAAGATTGAACAATTTTCTAATTTTGCAGTCTCTTAGTTTTAGTTTTCCATGTCAGTCAGACCTAAGAGATCATTTTTTTGTTTGTAATGAGGAGGCTTAGTTCACCTAATGTTAAGATATCTATATGTATTAGTAAATCACAAATTTTCATTATTGTTTCCTTCACACAAGCATATTCAATGCATGTAGAGGCTAGAAGTTGTATTACAAACTAAAGCTATCATCTAGGACATACAAGAAAAGTTTAGCATCTAGAAAACATATAGGACATACAAGAAATTATATTCTAATTAAACAAAATTATATTCAAATTGTTGATTACATTGCATTATACATCTTTCAAACTCAAAACACTACTCCACAATGCATAACTAATAACAAGATGTTGATAGATGACAAAATTTCAATTACAATATAGTTTTTACAAAGTCAACCTAAGTAGTTATGCAATTACTTCACATTTCATAACTAATAACTAGGAGCAGGTGCTAATTGCATTTGCTTATCATGGAATTCCATGATACCACATTTCTTTGAGGCATTTTTTCAAATAGTTCATTGCATTTTCTATGCTACCACATTTTTCATACATATTGTCTACTAAATCATTTTATCAAACAATTCACTACCTTGTTTCTATGGCTAAAAGCCTAAAATAAGTGTTTTTGAACAAGCTATGGATGCTTGGAAAAAATCTATCAACTTAGCATAATAGTAAGCAATAACATAGACAAGGTAGTGAACTGGTTGAAAAAATGCCTCAAAGAAATGTGGTATCATGGTGATGGAATGCCATGACAATCCATAAAAATTCACTTGTCATGGCATTCCATCACCATGAGACCATATTTCGTTGAGGCATTTTTTCCAAAGTTCATTGCCTTGTCTATGCTACCACATTTTTCATACATGTCTACCAAAGCATTTTATCAAATAGTTCATTGCCTTGCTGCTATGGCTAAAAGCCTAAAATAGGTGATTTCAAAAAATCTATGTATGTTTGAAAAAAATATATCAAAGCATAATAGTAAGCAAAAATCTATGGTCTCATGGTTTTTTTTGGTGCAAAAATCAGCGTGATTTTATTTTAATTTTTTTGCAAGTTTTAAACACATTTATTTTGCAATTTTGTGTATTTTTTAATTGTAGGATTCTCACAGTTAGTGAAAAAGGTAGTGTTCATGAAGGAATGGAAAAGATGCATAGAGCCTTTGAATTATACCTATACTGTGCAATGACATTGAATCATTTAGCAAACCATTTTTTCTTCAGAAGGCAACATTTTTTTGTAGAATAGGACTAAGACAACTCTTGTTTCAACTAACCAAACTCTCATGAAATCTCATTCATATTATAATCTTGCATTGTCTTATCATAGTAAAGGTGATTATGACACCACTGGCTGCTACTACATGGCATCAATCAAGGAAAGCCAAAGGCCATAGGATTTTTTTGATAGGTTCAATTGAAGCTAGGAGATCTTAAGAGTTCTCTCTCAAATTTTGAAAAGGTTCTGGAGGTCCACCTTGAGAACTGTCAGAGCTTAAAAGTTGTAGGCGATATATATGCTCAGCAAGGACAGGTAGAGAAGGCTTTGGAAATTTTAAGAAAAGTAACTCACATAGATCCACGTGATGCCCATGCATTTATCAAGATGGTTGAGTTATTTATATTGACATACCCCAATACAACCTTAGATTCTCTTAAGAAAACAAAGTCTCTTTTGAAGAAGAGCAGAGAAGAAGTACCCATTGAATTGTTAAACAACATTGAGGTTCTTCATTTTAAGCGTGATGAACTAGAGTTGGCTCAAAAAAAATTTATGGAGGAATTAGTGTAAGAGAGGGGGACCAACCATGTCAAGGCCCCCGGTCATGAAGAGATGAGAGCAAAGGGCTGCCCTAACTTACCACATTCTAAAGGGATGTTTTGGGAATTGGGGATGAGAATTATCAGGACTATAATATGCCTCAATCACTCTACAAATCTAAACTTTAGTTTGGGCTAGGTGAGCTGGTTTTTAGAGTCGGTACTATGCCTCAGATAGCTCTTTGTCCGAGGATGACAACATAGTTCTAGGACTTCAGTGCGGTGCACTAGTGTCTCTTGGGTGCGTTGGCGTCCGTACGGTCAGAAAACAATGAACATAGTACAAACTACTCAAAAAATAACTAATCGGCCTAGTCATTTGGTTTCGATGGGAAAATAAAAATAAGATAGGAAAAATACAAATGAAGATGATAAAGTAGGTAGATAAAGGCTAAAGTAATAAAGATAATCTCACAAAAATGCACGTTCGCTAGCAGCTCCACACACTCTTTCACCTGCACAAAAGAAGGAAGGGGAAAATTGTTGGGGATGTATAGGGGCCTACCTCAATTAGACCCCTATTTTGGTGTTTCCACCTCCATGGATAGCCAGATAGCAACAATAGAGAAATATATGATAAAGAAGTAAAGAAGGAAGGAATGCAAATAACACTACAAAAAATTAAAGAGCTACTCAACCAAATCACAAAGGAGAGGAGTGAAATGTTACCACCTCCACCAAGAGCTCATTAGCTAATGGAGGAGAAAGAAGACTTAAACAATCACCACATCCTCAACTCCGATGAAGGGAGGTATCACAAAATCTCAAGCCCACACTGCAATGGCTTGTTGCACACTTGCTTTGTGAAGTTGACAAAGTGTTGTTATTGCAATGGAGTGTTGAAAATTTTGGAAGCACTTGAGAATGTGAAAGAAGGATGGATTGAATGCTTATAGATTGCTAAGAGATGAAAAAAGGATGATTCAAATGAAGAATGGATGAATTTGAAGGAGAATAGGGAAGAATCTGTCATTTTTAGGGTCATTTGGCCAAAGAGGGATGTTACAAATTGACTCCAATCAAAAGTGTAATGCCTCTGGCAACGTCAGACACAAGAATACATCAAGGTCGTAAGCACGCCGTGTGTGTGTCACTGACAAATATTCTCCTACTGACACAAAGATAAAATGCCAAGTGGAAGGAAGGCAGCTTGTTGATGTGGAATTTCACCTTCAAATTTGGTTTTCTAAGGTGAGGATGTGTAAAAGGGGAATTTGCGTAAGGGGTGAAAATTTGCTCCTATACATTTTTCCCCCACTTTAGTGAGCATGAATACTGATGAGTGCTTTAGTAAAGTAGATTGAAGAAGTAGTAGGGTTAGAAATTTATACCTGAACTGTCGAGGAAGTAGACTGTAATCTGGTGAGCTCAAAAGTGCAGGGTATTCAAAGGACTCCATAGCCCTACAAAACTATGAAGTTGTAGAATGAAAGCATCTTATAGGTCCGTAGACCCACAAGGAGATGACCCCCAAGATATCTCACATGAAGGAAGCCCTAAGAATTAAGTGCCTCATAGGCCTGTAAACCTGCAAGGAAGGTGTTTTGCAAGATCTCTCACATGAAGGAAACCTAGAAAAAGTGTCCTACAAGCCTGTAGACCTGTAGGGAAGGCGTCCTCCAAGATCTCTCACATGAAGGAAACCCAGAAAAAACACCCTATAGGCTCATAGACCTGTAGGGAAGGCATCCTCCAAGATCTCTCAAAGGAAGGAAACCCATAAAAAGTGCCTTACAATTCCGCAGACCTGCAAGGAAGGCATCCTCCAAGATATCTCACATGAAGGAAACCCAGAAAAAATGCCTTATAGGCTCGTAGACCTATAAGGGAGTGACCCCCAAGATCTCTCACATGGAGGAAGCGTAGAGGGAGTTCCTTATAGGCCCGCAGACCCACAAGGAAGGTGTCCTCCAAGATCTCTCACATGGAGGAAACCCAAAAGAGGAGACTTTGTAGAGTTGAAAAGTGGCTTTATAAGCGCACCTGCAAAGCAACATGTTTACCCATAGATAGAATATGTTCAAAAGTAGCCACACAGGAAAGAAGCAGATAGTCATGCAGATTTTCAACAAGTTGGAAAACTTTCAAAGGGGTCCCTTGGGAACCCGATGTGAAGAAAGGGGTCCACTCAAGGGACACACTATTTGAAAGTGCGGAAGAGATGTTTTTTCTCAAATTGATTCAACACCAAGGGATCCTTTTGAAATATGTTCACTTCATCAAGGAATTTGAAAGGAAGAAGATGCCCCCTCGTGAGGGGAAGGTAAAGGTTGCTTCCACCTTAGAGGAAAGTTCTCAAGTTATTTCTTTGCAAATCCATGATGAAGGAAACATGTTTCGTTAGGGTTTCAAGTTGAGCATGTGATTCTTTGAAAAAGTTTGCAAATATTCTCAAGAAAATATTTATCGACAACAAATGTGTTTTTTGAAAATCAAAGTAATGGTGTTGTAACACATGAAAGGGATAACTCAAGCAAAGAAGAGAGAAAGATAAGAAAAGAGGGAAAAAGATATAATCACAAACAAAGGGCATAGGGGTGATATGATATTTCAGGGTCAGAACTTCTATAATATATATATATATATATATATGCATAATAATAGTATATAAAATGAACTATCATCAACCCCCTACTATATCAGACCATGTGAAGAATGCACGAGAAGAAAAAGTAAAAAAAAAAATCAGGTCAACATGGAAGGGAAGCCTAAATTCCCCCAACACTTTGCATCATCCCCAATTTGTCAAAAATAAATCACAAACATGGAAGAATGATGATACAAATAGAAGAAGGTTCACGACAAAAAAACCACTCCTATATCCAAGCACTAACAAGGGTGACAAGGGTCATCTAGGAACACATAGCATGATCATGGGGGAACACATCACAACACACACACATCTAATCTAAAGATAAAGAAGAGGTCTCCCCCTAACACTCATCGACCAAGAGGTTGTCCACTTCCCACTCTAGATCATCATAAGGGGAAGGAGGATGAGCCTACAATGGTGGAATATTAAAGGGAGAAGCTTCTGACCCCTCCACAAAAAGGGCTAAGGAAGAAGGCCCCGCAAGGTCTCCTCCTCTTGGTTCTTATGGAGCTATGGTCAACAATTTTGCAAAAATCACTGACAAGGCCAAAACTTCATCTAGAGAGTTAAACATGCACTTTGATGGAGTGCCATGTCGTACCTCAATAGACAAAGAGGTTGTACCCAAGGTTCACTACTAGGCTCACCGAGTGACTTGGGAGAAATAACGAACTCGGGGGAACACTAGGATAGAACAGGCCAATGCAGGACCACCCTTTGGAGAAGGTGGGCTCCTCTTACGTCCTCTGTTGCTGGAAGGACCAATCTCCACCTTCTGCTCTATTGGGGGATGTGAACTCTAGATGAATTTTGCAAGAGGTGCAAAGGAAGAGGAGGAGGAGAAAACTGTAGCGGATACCCTCAAGGTGTTTGGAATATCCATGCGTTTTGGGAAAGGTGGGACGTCTGGAAGGGACATCAACAAGGGCAGATCAACCAAAGGAGCAATGAACACCTACACCTTTTTAGAGATAGGCGCACTCACAATAGGAGCCAAAAGCAATACAGAGCTTGGTTAAATGGAAGTAGAGGGGAGGAGAGAGGAAGATCCAGTGGGAGGCCCTGAAGTAGGGGTGGTCAACTCCTCTTCCTTCCTCTGCAAGGTAGCCTACTTAGCCGTGAGATCCTTTCGTTGGTTCTTGTGTTCATGTGAAAGGTGGTTTCTATGACTCCTCGAGCTAGAGGCCAGAGGTTACGAAGGAACGTAAGACTCCTACTCAGCCATGGGAGTGTCCACTTCAACTATTTCTAGTGGAGGGATAGACTCCTAAATGGGAGCAGGAGGAACAGGTTAAGAAGCAACAGGGGGAGTCAGCACCAATGCCTTGGCAGTGGGACTCTTCCTATTTATTGCTTTGGGAGTAGAAGTGATAGGAGGCCATGAAGGCCGGGACATAGAGAATTCCCCATGGGGACCTTCTCTCCTGCCATACTGAGTGGGCCTAGGCTCCGTGGGAAAGACGAAGCTCAAACGTGGGACGCTTGGGCTTTCACCAAGTGGGCACCATAGGATTCTCTCGAAAACACAAAATAGGATTTGATGGCACCATAGTAGGGCAAGAGGGGGTGTTAGGTTGATCAGTGGAAGAGGAAGAAGGAGAATCTCAGGACCGTTTCTCTTCTTCCCTTCTACATGCCTTGGCAACATCACTATCAACTTTTAAATAAGCCCTATGTGAAACAACATAAGGTGATGGAGGCTACCTCACTCTCAATGTTAAGCACCCTTTCTTGTAATTTTGATATGTCCAGTACAAGAGGTCCTTCACAGGTGGAAGAGGACCAATGGGCGTAGGCAAAACTAATCTAAAGAGTCACTGCCATGCATGACCGATGGTTTGTAACTAGTGTCATGGATCACATGCACAAAACCCTCATGAATAAACTTTAAACATTTATGCACAACCGAGGGAACTACATTCATAGCTACAAGCCAGGGGATACCTAGCTTCACTCTAAATAGTTTAGACCTCGATATTATATCGAACAAAAGATTAACATATTTAGGTCCAACCAAAACCGACAAGACAATACTACCCAAGGGAGGTACAAAAAGTTCATCATGTGTGCGGATGGTGCTCACAAATGCATCACACCCATCTTTATGCAAAAATTTAATTAGCATGATCTCTTCAACTATGATATTTACTTGGGATGTTGTATCAACAAGAACACCTGCTACAGTGTTTCAATTAATTCATGCAGGAATGTAAAGAGGAGATGGTTCTCTATTAAATCCCATCAGCAGATCATGTGAGGTGAAGGTTATACTAGTACCATTGTTAATAGACCACACAGAGGGGATAGGCTAATGCAAGAAAGAGGCCATTGCATGCACTAAGTGACACTCTCACAAAGCCCCCAAAGGTTACAAGATAGGACAATGACCCAATTAATATTTTGTCGTGCAACACTTTCAGAACCTTCCAACTATGCCTACTAGGGGTCGCAAGTTTGGGTTGTAAGGTGAAGGCCTCACAACACTCACACCTACAAAACTCCTAGAATACAAGGAAAGGAACTTTTAGTATCGAAAAATGGAACCAAAATGGTTCACGTCGGGTTCACCAAAAATGTAAGAGAGGTGGACCAACCACATCAAGGCCCTAGGTCCCAGAGAGCTGAGAGCTGAGGGCTGCCCTAACTTACCTCATTCTAAAGGAATGTTTTGGGAATAGGGGACGAGAATGATGAGGACTATAATGTGCCTCAATCACTCTACAAATCTAAACTTTAGTTTGGGCTAGGTGACCTGGTTTTTGGAGTCAATATTATGCCTCAGACACCTCTCTGTCTGAGGATGACAACACAATTCAGAGATGTCAGTGCAGCACGTTGGTGTCTCTTGGGCACACTGGCGTCCGTACAATTAGGAAACAGTGAACACAGTAAAAACTAATAAAAACCTAACTAATCAGCCTAGTTGGTTGGTTTTGATGGGAAAATCTAAATAATAAGATAGGACAGATACAAATGAAGATGATAAAGTAGGTAGATAAAGGATAAAGTAATAAATATAATCTCACAAAAATGCACATTCGCCAGCTAGCTCCACACACTCTTTCACCTGCACACAAGAAGGAAGGGGAAAATTGTTGGGGTTGTCTAGGGGCCTACCTCAGTCAGACCCCTGTTTTGGTGTTTCCACCTCCATGGATAGCCAAATATCAATGATAGAGAAATATACAATAAAGAAGTAAAGAAGGAAGGAATTTAAATAACACTACAAAATAGTAAAGAACTACTCAACCAAATCACAAAGGAGAGGAGTGAAACTTTACCACCTCCACCAAGAGCTCACTATCCAATGGAGGAGAAAGAAGGCTTGAACAATCACCACAACCTCAACTGTGATGAAGGGAGGTCTCACAAAACCTCAAGCCCACGCTACAATGGCTTGCTTCACACTTGCTTTGCAGAGTTGACAGAGTGTTGTTGCTACAATGGAGTGTTGAAAATGTTGGAAGTTCTTGAGAATGTGAAACAAGGATGGATTGAATGCTTAGAGATTGCTCAGAGATGGAAAAAAATATGAGTTGAATGAAGAATGGATGAATTTGAAGGAGAAGAGGGAAGAATCTATCATTTTCGGTGTCGGTTGGTCGAAGAGGGACATTACAAATCGACTCCAATCGCAAGTGTAACACCTTTGCCAACTTCAGACGCAAGAATCCATCAAGGATGTAAGTGTGTCGCATGAATTTTTTTGTGCCACGTGCGCATCCCTGACAAATATTCTCCTATCGGTACAAAGGGAAGATGCCAAGTGGAAGGAAGGCAGCTTGTTGATGTGGAGTTTCACCTTTGGATTTGGTTTTCTAAGGTGAGGATATGTAAAAAGGGAATTTGTGTAAGGGGTGCAAATTCAGTCCTATACAATTAGGAAATGGCATTTGGGTTGAATTCATAAATAAAAGCCCCAATGCCAATTCTGCAATTTTTTATGTGTGCTTTAAGGATATGGAATTCTTCCATCGACTAGAAGAAGGTGGTGTTTCATTGAGTTACCATGGGATAAAGTCACAACACTATTTAATCTTTCTAGGTTATTTGAAAAACTACATGATATTGAAAAAGAAAATATTTTATACATGCTAATATTGTTCATGTTTCTTGATTATGTGGATGCATATCCACATCTTGTAGCCATGGATCAGGCTCAAAATGAGATCCAACTAAGCATAGAATTGATTGGGGATACACTTAAGGTGGATAAAAACTTATCAAATTCTTTATGTATGCTTGGCAACATGGAACTGAAAACATATGACTGGCTTAAAGCAAAAGAAACAATTAAAGCTGCACAAAGTGAATCAAATGCAAAAAATTCTTATGTTGACATTTCACTTGGAAATTGGAATTATTTTTCATCTTTTCGCAATGAGAGGAGGGATCCAAAGAACAAGGCAACACTTCTTGAGAAGGCTAGAGAATTGTCTTGTAAAGTGTTGGCATAGAGACCAAGAAATGTTTATGCTACAAATGGGCCAACCATTGTGCTAGCTGAAAGGGGTCAATTTGATATTGCAAAGAAAATTTTTACACAGGTTCAAGAAGTTGTTACAGGAAACATATTTGTTCAAATTCCTGATGTGTAGGTAAATCTAGCACATGTTTACTTTGCACAAGGACAGTTTGTGCTTGCAGTGAAAATGTATCAAAATTGTTTCAGGAAATTCTATATTTGCATTAACACCCAAATTTTATTATATTTAGCTCGAACACATTATGAAGCAGAACAGTGGAAAGATTGTAAAAGAACATTATTAAGAACAGTACATTTAGTGCCATCAAACTACATGTTACACTTTGATGTTGGGGTTGCAATGCAGAAGTTTTCAACTTCAATACTTCAAAAGCAAAAACATACAGTTGATGAGGTTCATCAAGCAATGCAAGAATTAATGAATGCACTTCATGTGTTCAGCCAACTGTCAGCTATGGCAAGCCCTCATACACATGGCTTTGATGAGAAGAATATATAGTTGCATGTTGACTACTATAAACATTTGCTTGATTCCGCCAAAGTTGATAAAGAAGCAACAGAACATGAAGAGCAGCAAAGCCGTCAAAAGCTGGGTGTACCACATCAACTTGTCTTGGATGATGAAGCAAAATGAAAAGTTGATGAAGAACAAAGGATTCATATGGAAAGGAGAAAGAAAGAGGAAGAACTTCGGTGGGTGATGCAATAAGAGGAGCAATTTGAACGTGTGAAGGAATTATGGAAGAGTAAGTGTAAAGACAGGGATGGTGATGATGATGAGGCTGATCAATCTGAGAAGAAATGAAAGAAGGAAAAGAAGAAAAAGAACAAGGATAAGGACCACAAGGCTTCTGATTCTTATATGGAGGAACTTGATGTTGCCATGGAAGATGAGGAAAATTATATGAGTGATAAGGCACAAGATGATGCAAAAAGTTCCCAAGATCTTCTTGCAGCTGTAGGTCTAGAAGATTCTGATGATGGCGAGAAAAATTCTCCAGTTTCAACAAAATAATGAAGGATACATGCATACCCTAATTCTGAAGATGATGAACCATTGCAGAAATAGAGTTTGAGAGAAGATGATCCATATGATGATGATGTTTGGGCTTCTTGAGCTTTAACCAAACCTAACCATTGTAGAAACAAATTCCAAGAGAAGATGATACATACAATGATGATGGATAATCTACCTCAAAATTTCATTCAATCAAATATTCTTTGTCCCTTCCAAATCCATTTGACATGGTTAAATGAGATCTTATCAAAAACCTCAAATGAATCATCTATATGTTATCTTTTCATTTTTCCTCTTTCTTGTTTTTTATGGGAAACCTATTTAAGTCTTTATTTTAGAACATTTTATATGTCCTTAAATGTATTATGCTTTATCTTTCTATCATATTCTAGATTAAAAGAACCTATAATTGAAAATAGATTAATTCATCTATTTTTATTTTACAGTCCCAAATAGGTGGATTAAATTATTCTGCTACTAAACAAATCTTGTACAATGTAATGTCCCATTTTTTAAATGAAACCAAGTTGAAACTAAAATGCTCATTGTTCATTTCCCATGGGCCTTGGGGATTTTCTCTTGGAAAATAGGAGTATAATAATAACTCAAGAGGATCTTAATGTCATAAAAAGGGCCACTTAAGTGTTATCATAAAATGTAGTTATAATAAAGAGGGCCTCAAGTAAATTAAAATTATAAATAAAGGATGTCTCTTATAATTGAAATCTATTTGAAATAATTCCTCTCAAGTATCAATCAAAGGGCATGAAGGAAATTTGAAGAGTTATGTATTTGGAGGAAAACTCTATTTAAGAGAAGCCAAACAAGGAGGAGGCATAATGATCAAGCATTTTATTTTTTTGATTTCTACTCCTTGTTGGAGTTCTGGACTTTGGTTCAATTAACTTGATGACAAAAAATCTCTAGGACTAGAATTGGAGGATGAAAACCCACAATTCCTTGGAGGGATATCATATAGGAGTCACCATTGAGCTAAACTATTCAAATTATAAATTGATATTGATATTACACTTGTGTTGAAGGGGCGTTGTGATTGCTGGAGTAATATTGCATTCTTTTTAGCCAGAAATATATCAAGTTTGTGGTTACCATCTGCCATATAAGACACTACTATTAGAGCATGATAATGGTTACCTTATGATCACTGGTTATTGTTGATACATTCCATCATAGGTGCAATTGTGAAAAAGGTTTCATATAGCTAGTCACTAGCTTCCACATATATAAATTACATCATTATTTCTAGGGTAGTGTTGCAAGTTGGGGCACTCCGATAAATGGTGGATCCATATGGTATGTGCAACTCTTGTACTGTTGTTGAAACAATAATCTAAGTTTGGATTATGGTGCACATCCCTTTAAAATCATTGTCACATCCAAGGATCATTATGGCGACTTCATATTTGATCCAGGTATCAAGAATATATGATCTATTATTGTTGAGGCTTTAGGACTATCAATATGAACATAATTCCATATTGTATGCTTCATAACAACCTTGTTTTACTGTTCCATAGACCAATTTTCCTATCAATACAAGTATTTGATTTATTGCATCAATATTTTTCATTTTTAGACTTTATCTAATCTACAAATTGGGTCCATATTATTGTTTATCTACACTGTACTATATCTTGAAATATCTCAATATGTGTAATAAAAAATGCTAAAAAGGAGGGAATAAAATTGGAAAATACCAAAAAAATAAGAAATTTCTAGAATTGGGGACATTACAATGGTATCAGATTTGGATCTTCCCAACCTATGAGATTTCCTTCTTATACAGTCAAGTGATAGAGCCAACAAGTATTATCAAAGGGAACTTAGAAAAACTATCCATTTCCTAAGAAATAATTAAAGTTGCACAAAGTGAATTAGATGCGAAGAATTCTTATGTTGACATTCACTTGGAAATTCGAATTATTTTGTAACTTTTTTGCAATGAGAGGAGGGATCCAAAGAATAAGGCAACACATCTTAAGAAGGCTAGAGAACTGTATTGTAAAGTGTTGGCATAAAGACTAGGAAATGTTTATACTACAAATGGGGCATCCATTGTGCTAGCTGAAAGGGGTCAATTTGATATTACAAAGGAAATTTTAAACAAGTACAAGAAGCTACAACGGGAAAAATATTTGTTCAAATGCTTGATGTGTGGGTAAATCTAGCACATGTTTACTTTGCACAAGGATAGTTTGCACTTCTAGTGAAAATGTATCAAAATTGTTTGAGGAAATTCTATTTTGGCAAAACAATGGCAAGATTGTAAAAGAACATTATTAAGAGTAGTAGACTATAACTATTGTAAGCTTCTATTCATTTATGTCAAAAGCACGAGATGGCTGAGCAAGAAAGAGGATTTGAATCTCTTGGGTGGCAATGGGTGGCTAGTTCGAAATATGTTGGCTTTGGACAGGGGGATGGCCCTTCTGGGGATGCGGTAGGCGAGAATACAGATGATGAACAAGAGGGAGTAGTGTCTAAGGACTGGGGCCAAGAGAAAGGTGAGGATTTAGGTGGAAAGGTGGCATCCGAAGGCAAGTTTTCTCCTAACTCTTCTTCGAAGGATGGGGCTTGTGGGTCTGGGTGCCTTGGAAACCAGGCTGAGGACAAAAATTTTCGGGATCACTCATGAGAGGATCCTAAGAAGAAGTGGGTTTCACTATTTGGAACCAAGCCGGTTGGAAAATCCATTTTTCCCCTAGTAAGCAATATCTCATCCCCAGAGAATGGGAAGTTTGCTATTCTAATTCCTGACCCTGTAATAGATCATAATGTTTCTTTAATGGAATCATCACTGGTTGGCAAGTTTATGGGTCCACGACCAAATATTGAGGTGGTCAGGGACTTTGTGAAGAAGAGATGGAGAGTTAAAGGAAAAGTAGAGGTTGTGGCCCTACCTAAAGGTTTCTTCTCTTTTGCTTTCTCTTGTGAAGAAGATAAACTTGCAGTTTTGTGCGGTGGCCCTTGGGTTATTGGCAAGTCATCTCTAGCTATTAGGAAGTGGTCCCCAAAAATGAATTTCTTGAATGTTGATTTTGAGGCAGTGCCTGTCTAGGTGCGCTTACCTGGGTTAGCACTGGAGTTTTGGAATGAGGATGTGTTTAGAGGGATCGCCAGTTCCTTTGGGGAACTTCTATCCATTGATGCTATGACTTCATCCAAAAAGAGGCTGGTTTTTACTAGAATATGTCTGGGGATTACCCAATCCTCAAATCTCCCCTCATCGATTGAGATAGTATCAAAACTTGGAAAATGGACTCAAAATGTTGAATTTGAGACTCTACCCTTTGTGTGCTTTACTTGTAAAAAAGTGGGGAACTGGGCAAAGAAATGTTTGAATAACAAGCCTAAACCCATTGAGAAGGTGGTTCCTAAGGAGAATAAGATGTGGAAGGTTAAATCAGTGGAGAAGTCTCAGGAGGAGGAGAATAGTGTAGATTTACTTAAGGAAGGCCGGAAAGTTAGTGGAGAGCATAACCCAAGTCTGAAAAAAAGGAAAGATGAGGATTCTTGCAAAGGATCTGATAATATTGCAAATTTTGAAAGTGATCTTAAAGGCCCTACCAGAGCAGAGGTAGACTTGAGAACTAAGGATTCCCAGGAGGAGGATGAAAAAGTAGAAGGAAGGATTGTTGAAAAGCATAATGAGACCTGAATGTTATCCCAGATTCAGTGACTGATAGTCTGAAGGAGACATCCCATTCACATTAGAGCATGGAAAGGGGGGCAAAGGTTTTTGAGAGATTTGGGGAATCCCACTCTCCTAGTCATGTTGAGCCTCAAAGCTCTCCAGAAATTGTGAAATCTACTTTTAGGAATTCAATCAAATCTCCCAAGGGGGGGAATGAGGTTAGCCACTCCCTTCCAAATAGAGTTGCTACAACAAATGAATTTGTGGATGGGAAAGAGTTTATGGGTCTAGCGGATCTAGATCTTGAAGAAGAAAACCTATACACCAAAGTTGAGAAGAAGAAGAGTAAAAAGGGAAATAATACAGTGGGGGTTTCTACAAGAAATAGGGCTAAAGCGGATGTGGGAATTTTGAAAGGTTCAAGAAGAACATCAGCTAAATGGCATAGAGAGCAGGAATGTTTTCAAAATATTGCGGATGGAACTCAAAAAACCATCCTGGATTTATGCAGAACTCCATCCAAAAAATGAAATTTATGTCATGGAACATTCAGGAACTAAATAGTTCCCATAAACAGGAAATTTTGTGCAATTTTGCTAGAGACCATAAGCTTGATATTCTTATTATTCAAGAGTCTAAAATTCCTAAAGATCATGTGGAGAAGATTAATATTTTTAAGAATGGCGGTGTGCAGGGCAATAGCTCAGATGGTGCCTCTGGGGGCTTGGTGACTTTTTGGAACTAGGAGCATATTCAAGGAACTCTGATTTTGGAAGATGCTAATGTGGCCACCATATTTAAGCATATCATAGATAATTTCAATTGGATCTTGTCCAATATCTATGCGCCCAATGGTAAGACTGCTAGAAGGAATTTTTGGAAAAAACTTGAGTTTTTTAAAACCTATTTTCTGAATGAGAATTGTATCATCATGGGGGATTTTAATACACCTTTGTTGGGGTCTGAAAAATTTGGTGGATCTCAGATTCAGTTGGATAGTAAGATGGATTTGATGAATTTTATCAATTCTCAATGTTTGCATGATGTGGATCTTAAGGGGACTACCTACACTTGGTCTAACAAGAGAGCTGGGAATGATCTTATTCAAGTTTGGCTTGACAGGGATTTAATTTCAGATAACTAGTTGAAGGACTAATGTTGCTCATTAAATTCTCTCTCCAGAATTGGTTAAGATCACTTCCCCATAAGTTTTATGGTTGAGTCTGTGTTAGGTAAGAGAAATTTTCCTTTCAGATTTGAAAAAATGTGGTTGTCTCATCCTAATATATTTAATTGCATTCAAAATTGGTGGGATATAAATGTCAATGGTATAGCCATGTTTAGAGTGGCCAAGAAGCTTGGTGAAGTCAAATCCAAGGTCGGGACTTGGAACAAGGAAGTCTTTGGGGATATTTCTGAGTCTAAAGCTGCTATCTAATAGGATTTAAGGGACATTCAGGACCGTATCCAGAAAGAAGGTTATGTGGGAGATTTCCTTCTTAAGGAAAATGAAATCCTTTCTAAATATCATAATATTATCTCTAAAGAAGAGGATTACTGGAAATAGAGATCTAGATGTGCTTGGCTTTCTGTTGGGGATAAGAACACAAGGTTTTTCCACTTTACCACCATGAAACATAGGGCCTCCAATCGAATTTCCTATATTATGAAGGATGGGGTCAAAATTGAGAGGGAGGAAGAGATTAGAAGTGATGCCATTCAGCTCTTTGCTAACCTTCTCTCTTCTGGAGAGGAGTTGAATGTGGATGCTTAGAAGACTCTTATTGAGGCCATTCCTAACATTTTGGATGATCATCAAAATAAGCTCTTGACGGTGATCCCTTCACAAGATGAGGTTAGGAAGGCAGTTTTTTCTTTCGAAGGGAATAAGGCCCCTGGCCCAAACAGTTTCCCCATGTTCTTTTTCCAAGTGTTCTAGGAAATTGTTGCTGATGATGTGACTAGTGTTGTTAAAGATTTTTTTGGAGCTAGGAAACTACTGAAAGAGCTTAATTCTACCTTTATTGTTCTCATACCTAAATTCCTTGGTGCTAATTATTTTGATTCTTTTCGTCCTATCATCCTATGCAATTATTTTTACAAGATAATTTCTAAAGTGATAACTTCTAGTCTTTAAGGGGTTCTTCCGATGTTGATCTCTCCTTAGCAGAGTGGTTTTGTTCAAGGAAGACAAATTCTGGACTCTATTATTACAGTTCATGAGAATATCCATTCCCTTGAAGATTCAAAAAATTAAGGTTTCTTGCTCAAACTGGATATGTCTAAGGCATATAATAGGGTGGACTGGAACTTCTTGATTAAAGTCTTACAAGCTTTTGAGTTTTCTGAAAGATTTTTACAATTGATATGGGAACTGATCTCTACCACCAACACCTCGGTGATCATAAATGGCTCTCCTTCCCGTTTCTTTAAGGTGTCAAGAGGAGTCAAACAAGGGGATCCTATCTCTCCTATTCTTTTTACCCTCATGGCGGAAAGTCTAGGGAGGCTCATGCATAATAGAGTGATGGAAGGAAAGGTTTAAAACCCTCTTCAGCTAATCTGGCCTGTTCGCACCAATAGTTTGTGGATGGCACGATGCTTATGGGAAGTGCTACTATTGGTGAAGCCAGAGCCATAAAGAGTTGTATTGTTCATTATGAGGAGGGCTCGGGACAAAAAATTAATAGAACCAAAAGTTCCCTCTATTTTTTCAATACCCTTGAGCATAGACAGAGGAAGATTGCAAATATCCTTAGTTGCGGGGTTAATTCCCTTCCTTCAACTTACTTGGGTCTTCCTTTAGGGTCCAAATCTCCAGACTCCTTTTGGATATCTTTGGTTGATAGGTTTAATAGGAAGTTGGCCAGTTGGAAAGGGACCCTTTTGATTCAAGCTGGAAAAGTTCTATTACTTAAGGCTTCTCTTCATAATCTGCCTGTTTATGCCCTTAGTTTGTTCAAGATCCCTGCTAAGTTTGCTGATATTATTGAAAAGATCCAGAAATGGTTTCTTTGGTCGGGGGTTGAGGAGAAGAAGAGAATTTCATTGGTGGCCTAGGAGAGTGTATGCAAACCCAGGAAGTTTGGAGGCCTTGGTTTGAGGAATATCAGAGTGTTTAATAAAGCTCTTCTTGGGAAGCAGGTTTGGAGAACTTTTGCAAATATTCACGAATGGAATACTATTTGGTGAAGCAAATACTTGCGGGAGGTTGACTCCTTTCAAGACTTTCTCAATTCTCAGAATCTTCCCTCTGGTTCTTCTCTATGGAACAATACCATCAAAGCTAGGGACCTGGCTGGTAAAGAAGCTTTTTGGAAGGTGGGTGATGGTAAGAAAATTTGGTTCTAGGAAGATAAGTGGATTGGTAATGAGTGTCTTTGTAATATTCCGACCTATGGAATTTATATGGAGGACTGCAAGTCCAGGTTTGGTTGCTTGGTTGGGGATTATTGGAGGAATAATCAGTGGGTTGAGATTTCTTCAATTAGTCAGGATCTCCAACCTTTGCAGACCCTTCTTAATTCGATTAGGCTCAGTTCACAAGGGCGGGAGGACACTATTGTCTGGAAGTTGTCATCCTCTCGAACCTACTCTATCTCTTCTATTGTGACTTACTGTTACTCTTGCCTCAATGACCCTGTCTAGGCTAAGGTGTGGGTGCACAACCTCACTATGAAAGTCAATTTGTTTGTTTGGATCCTTCTTCAGAAAAAATAGTTGACCAATGATAATCTTTATAAGAGGGGGTTCTCTTTTCCTAATAGGTGTTATTTGTGTTGTGTTGAGGTTGAGACTTCCTCACATCTATTTCTCCTTTGTCCTTTTGCTTATGCCATATGGTGTAGAATTCTGCGGATGTGGGATCTTAGCTGGGTTTTTCCTAGAACTATTATGGATTTTTATAATCAATGGAAGGCCCCCTCAAAGAATTGGGCCCTGAATTTTCTCTGGAACTATATCTTTCCTCACCTTGCCTCGAGTATCTGGAAAGAACGCAATAACAAAATCTTCAGGGATGTTGCTCTCTCGGAGGAAGTGGTCTTTGGTAAGATAACTAGAGCAATGGTTAAATGTGTGGATTGAAGGAGATTCGAACAATATAATACAATGCCTAAAGGGCCGTCAAAAACCCTCATGGTCTATACAAAATTGGATAGACCTTTCTAAGGAAATTATTAATAACTTTGAGAAAAGTTATATTTCACATGCTTATCAGGAAATAAACACGGTGGCAGATTTCTTCGCCAAAAAAGGTGTCAAAGTTTAGAAAAAGATGATGTGGCATGGGCAGGATGAGTTGGAGGCTGACGTTAAGGTCCAGATGATGTATGACCGTGTTCACGGGAAGGTGCAATTCCACACTCCATTGAATGATGTCTGAGTGTCCTCCCCTGAAGTCTTGGGACTACAATTTAATGATTATTCCGTGTTGGCCGAGGAGTAATTACCTTATCTCCCATTTGCATGTGATTAGTTTTGAATGCTTTATGGGCATTTTAGGAGCTTGTTTCTACAAGGTTCTGGACTATTCTATTCCTACTAGCAATATGATGGGTGGTGAAAGTCGCAGGGTGGAGCCAATTAGCATTGCACATCTAAAGAGCAATCTGAATCTCTAGAAGAAGTTGGATAATGGTGGTATTACTGTTTTCATTGAGAAACTCCATGGCTGGGACCCGAAGGTGACTAGGGTTTTTGTGAAAGATTGGAAGGATAGTGAGATTAACCTATTTGGCAGACAAGTGACCATCAATGAACAACTTATTGCTGAGGTTACGAGCCTTTTGATGGAGGGTATCGAATTCTACAGGGACAGGAAGCAATCTGATGAAGTGGTCAACAAATTTCTTAAGTCGGATGCTGAGAGGGAGGATTTTTGTAGGACTTCCAGAAGCTACTATGACTTGGAAAAAATTGTCTCACACTGGAGGAGGGTTTTGAATGTGCTGATGAAGTACGTCACTTTGGATGGTCATTACACCAAAGTCTTTGGGTATCATTTTGTCCTTCTGAATCATTTCAGGCACCAGGTTAGGATTTATTTTCCTTTTTATCTTGCGTCTTCTCTGAATACCAATTTGGAAAGCCATAGGAAAAACCCTACCAGGTACTCTATTCTTCATGAAGGTCTTCTTGTCCTTATTTATGACCATTTTAAAGCTATGTTAGCTTTGCCTTATCAAACACTATCACCTAAGGATAGGGTTGTTGACAAGGATAAAGGAAATTCTAGGGATTCTCCTCAGAAGAAGGGTAAGAGAAAGGTGTCGGAGGACCCCTCCTATGATGTGAATAAAGAGGATTTGTAGTTGGTGTCATTGTCTGAGTATTCCAGCCATCCTACAATCGATAGAGAAGAGAGACCCCACTTCCCTATGGACCTCAAGGCAGGGGATCATTATTTTAAGGAGGAACGGGAATTTCCCATTGATGTTCTGGCAATTTCCCCGCAATGGGGTGGTGGATAATTTTAGGTTAATGAGATGGGTGTTTTTTGAAATTAAGGAAATTAAGTTGAACTAGAGAGCCATGAATAGTAAAATAGAGAAAGCTAATGATGACATTAACAGAGGCAGTGGTAGTGGTTGGGCTATTGACTTATGGACTGAGGAAGAGAAGTATATGGTTGAGTGCCTTAAGAAAAGGGTGGAGGAACTACAGGATTTCAAATGCAATCATGATGGAAAGCACGCGGATATGGAGGAGTAGCTAAGAAACATCAAAAACTCTCTCCACAAAGTGTTGCTTATGAACCATAAGATTTTAAAATCCACTGCACAGACCATGAATACCATGGTGGAAAACCTGGAAAAAGCCTATCAGGTTAAGACTGTTGTGTTTCTTGATTTGGACAAAGAAGAAGGGCAGCCAGATAGTGGGGGGCCAAGTAACAGGACCAGAGAAAATTTGAAAAGGAAGGAAGACCAAGCTTTAGTCAACATCCAGGAGATTAAGAAGTTTACACTTAATATGAACAGTTTGGAGTAGGAAGCGGCAGAGATCCTCTAGAACCTAGCCTAGGGGTTGGCTGTTTTGTGGTTTTTTGTCAGTTTTTTGGCTTTTTTGCCCTAGTTTTTAGTGTTTTCTTCTTTATGGGCAGCTTCTTGTTTTTGTTTGTGCTCTATTAATGTTATATCCATTGCTATCTGACTGTTAAGGGTTTCGGGATCCCTCTAAAACCTGTTTGTTCCTTAATCAAAAACTATTGTAAGTTTCCAATAAAAAAGCTATAAATTTTGTGTTTAATGTAATGAGGGTTTTGAATTACCTCTAAATTTTCTATAGAGGGTGTCCCCAAATCCAACTTCATTATATAGGGCCTCGCCAACTTCAAATTCTTTGCAGCAAACTCTGAATTCCTTGCCCTTACCATCCTTTTCAGAAATCTCTAGGTCCTCTTCAAATCTTTATCGCCCATGCAAGTAGCTACTATAACTAATCAAAATGTCTTAGTGCCAGGATAACCTACAACTAACAAATGAAGTGAGGAATATTTCTACAATGAGCGTGAATAAATATGAATAAGCGCCAATACATCGTGTCAATAATTGGGTGGAAGGTTTTTTTAATTTTGTCTAATTTGTATTTGGTGACTAACTATTTAGTCATTTTTATTTTTGTGACTAAATAATATTTTAGTCAACAACCAAATTAGTCATTTATTTACTCATTTATAGTTGAGTTGCAAAAAATTAGTAAAATTTAGTCATTTTTAGTTGTGACTAAAATTTTTAGTCACCTAGTCATTTAATTTCCAAATTCTACTAGTGTTATTAATAGAGGAAAAGAAAGAGTGAATAGTTCAAATACCCCCTATGAACTATGGTATGGAAAAACTCCTAAATTGAAATGTTTCAAAGTGTTTTGAAGAAAATGTTATATTAGGAGAGATGAAGAAAATCTAGGAAATTTTGATGCAAGATTAGATGAAGGAATCTTCCTTGGATACTCTGCAAAGAGAAAGGCATATAGATGCTACAACAAAGGTTAAGGAAGATAGTTGAAAGTGCAAGTGTCAAAGTGGATGAAGAATCACATCAAATCTCAGTGTTGATACAAGGATATTAATATGATGAACCCCTAGAAGAAGAAGAAAAATAAGAAGATAAAGATAAATAGATGATAGTGGAAGAGGAAGAAGCTCTAGAAAAGAATCCTAAGACTCCTAAATATGTACAGAGGAATCATTTTGAAGATCAAATAATTAGATATAAGAGAAAAGGTGTACTAAAAAGAAGAATAGTTGTCATGGTAGAGGAATAGGTAAACTTTTGTTTAATCTCTAAGGTAGAACTTAAAATAGTAACTAAAGCATGCAAGGATGACATTTGGATCGAAGCTATGGAAGAAGAACTAAGGCAGATTGAGAAGAATTAGACGTGGGAATAGGTCCCAAGACTAGGAAACAAGAATGTGATAGGAACTAAATGGAATTTTAGGAACAAGTTGAATGAGGATGGAAAATTCATCAAGAACAATGCTAGACTTGTGTGTAAGAGCTACTCACAAGTGGAATGAATAGATTTTGAAGATATTTTTTCTCTAGTAGAAAGAATGGAAGCTATTGGGATTTTTTTGGTTCTTGCAGCTCATAAAGACTTCAAGGTGTATCAGATGGATGTCAAGTCTACATTTTTGAATGGTGAGTTAGAAGAAGAGATGTACATTGAACAAATAGAAGGTTTTCAGTTATCAAAAGATTTTGATATGGTCTATAGGTTGAAGAGAGATTTATATGGACTCAAAAAAGCTCCTAGAGATTGGTATGCATGATTGGATAAGTACTTATTGTAGTAGGGATTCAAAAGGGGTACTGCAAACAACAATATTTACTTCAAGGTTGAGAGAGATAAAATCTTGATTGTGGTTGTGTATGTTGATGACATAATCTTTGAAAGAAATGAGGAAATGTGTAAAATATTTGTAGAGGAGATGCAAAATAAGTTTGAAATTTCAATGCTTAGGGAGATGAATTTCTTCCTTGGGCTACAAATTTGTCAATCTGATAAAGGTATATTCATCTCACAACAAAGTATGTCAAGGAAATGTTAAATTTTTTTGGAATGGATGACTCTAAACCAATATGTACTCCCATGGTTATTGGTTGTAAGTTGAGAAAAATGATGAATATCCTATGAAAGATTAGAGAAAGTATAGGTCAATGATTGGTGTATTTCTATATCTAACTGCTACTATACCAGATATTATGCATGCATTATGTCTTGTGGAAATATTTCAAGAATATCCTAGAGAATCACATGTGGTAGTAGTAAAAAGGATATTTGGATATTTGAAAGACACTTCGGACTTTGGTCTATGGTATCCTAGGGATATTGATTTCTCTTTGAGTGCTTATACAAATGCAAATTGGGAAAGTTGTACAAATGATAGAAGAAGTGTAAGTGGAGGTTCTTTATTTCTTGAAAGTAGATTGGTTTCTTGGTTGAGTAAGAAGTAGGATTCAGTGTCACTATCTACTACAGAGGCAGAATATATTGCAGTAGCATCTTGCTACACACAAGTGTTGTGGATGAAGTAGACATTGAACCTAATATCAGAGTATCGTATCATTAACCTATTCCTATCTTGTTTGATAATACAAGTGCTATCAATATGTCAAAAAATCTGGTAATGCATTCAAGGACAAAGAATATCTCTATTCGGTATCACTTTCTAAGAGAATGAAGTGAAGTTGGAGTATGTGCCTACAAAGGATCAAATAGCAGACATTTTCATAAACGCTCTTCCAAAAATACATTTGAGTATCTCAAGAAATTAGGGGTTATTTCCCCTCCTTCCTTCAACTAGATGCATGAGTTGGTGCAGTTAGGGGGAGCATATCTTGTGCCTCGAAGGAGGAGAGAGCAATGGAGAGAAAGTAAATGAGAGAGAAACTAGTTTGCAGGTGTTTCCCTTTTCCATTGATGTCAAAGGGGGAGAGAAAAGAATCCTAAAAAACATAAGAAGAAAGGGGAGAAAGAAAGAATTATGAAGTATAAAAATGTCCAAGGGGGAGTGTTGCTTGATGCAGGGTTGCTTTTGTTGTTGATGGTTTTTTAGAGATGGTGTTGCCATCAATGACAAAGGGGGAGATTGTTGGAGATTGTTGCACTATGTTTTCATTAGTGTTTTCATTGATGTCAACCTCTAGTGTTGTCATGTTGAGAAGGAATTGTGGTTTTAAGCAGGTGTTGTTGATGTAGTTGGTTCACTTGGTTTCCAAGTGCTTTTCAAAAAAAATGAATAGAGAGTGTACAAGGTGAGAGAGTTGTGTTTTACATTGTGCTCCGCATTTTTTCATGATTGAAGATATGCTTGTGTGATTTGGATGATATGATCAAAGGTGTTTAGAGGAATTATATCTAGAGTATCAGGTTCTAGATCATGCGACAGTGTAAGATGTGTCTGATAGTGTGTTGCATGTGAAGAAGGTTGTCTAGGAGAAATGGAATTGCTCCACATTTCTCCACGTTGAGGTTTCTTGTCTTACAAATTTGGTAACATGCTTATATTTCTTGCATCTACCTTCACCTAGAGTGGTTAGTGTTCATTTCTTTCACAAGGTTGGTTAGTGAGTTGTATGTTTGTGGTAGTGTGGCTGGTTACACAAGATGATAGTATTCTCAGTTTCAAGTGGTTGCGGAAATTTTGTTGAATATTTTTATGATGTTGGAATATTCCAAGATGTTGTATGATGTTGCTACATTTTCTGCAAGATGTTTCTGGACTTGGTGAAGAGTGAATTGATTGATTGATAGTGTTAGTGAAAGTTTGGCCAACCTAGTGTGCTAGCTTTGATTATGGAGATGGTTTTTTGTTTGTGGAAGCATGGTGTAGCATGTCTATGTATATTTGGGTCCTAGTTAGCACTTGGTTTGGTCTACCTTCACTTATTTCCACAAAAAAAGTGTTTGGTGCCGACCTATTTGGTGGTTGCATGTTTGAGGTGCATACATTTCATTGAGGCTAACCTAGAGAAGTTATTTGAGGTCACAAAAGATATATAATAAAATTTAATTGTTGGAGATGTGTGTAATGTGTAGTGATGTGAAGGATGATGTGAATGTAATCAAGTGTTGTGATCTAAGTGTGAGCTTAAACACTTAAGGCTACCAAAAATAGTGAGCACAAGCCAAAGGTTGTGGATGGTGTAGAGTTGTTGTGGTGGATCTTCCTGTTGCTCTAAGGTAGTGAACCTCCTTGTAACAATATTCTTCTATTCTCTTCTTTTTTTCAGGCAGTGAGTCCTTTGGGGAGTGAGCCCTTAGTAGTGAACCATTATTTTTTTCTGGGCAGTGAACCCTTCTGACAGTGAGCCTTTGTAATCGATGTTGTTATTCATATATATGTGAGCTAATCCTCATCATGATTTTCACCTAATTAGGGTTTTCCACATAAATATGGTTTTCTATGTCATATGGTTGTGAATGTGTTTATGTTTCATTAGTTTACATGCATGTTGATGCATAACAAGGCTTTGAAGGTTTATGAGGGTTTTAATGTTTTAATGTACAACTGATTCAACCCCCCTTAGTTCTCTTGTGTGTCTAACATTTTTTCTTGTGTGTCTAACACTTTATTTCGATAGATTTTCTTCCTTCATCATGGTTATTTCTACTTATTGAACTTTCAAACTTTCATATTCTTCCTTTCAAAAAATCTATTTTTTTAAGGAGTTCTAGGAGTTGATAAATGCCTTTTTATCCCATGATCTTCACAAAAGTTGTTAAACTCATTGAAGGTAAACTCACCACCTCTGTTAGACCTCAAGCATTTGATTTTCAAATCCATTTCATTCTCAACCATAGACTTTAATTATTTAAACTTACCTAGAGCTTCTGATTTTTCTTTGGGAAATGTTACCCAATTCATTCTAGAGTAATCATCTATCAACAACATTAAATACATGTGACCTTGAGAGCTTCTTGTTTTGGTAGGTCCACATAGTTCTATATTCACCAACTCTAGAGGTCTTGTGGTAGAATATTCCTTAGTTCTAAACCTCTTCTTTTTCTGCTTTCCAAAATGACACTCGCAAATTTCATTAATATGCTTTGTAATTCTTAGTAGATCTCTCATAGCTTCAATAGAGATGATCTTCACTAGGCTAACAAAATTGATGTGACCCATTATTCTATGCCATAGCCAACTTTCATTGATTTGAGACATAAATCACTTAACACCACCACATTTGAGCTGATAAACATTCACTTTTTTCCTTGTTCTTGTTACAACCAATTTTTTGGAGCTTCCTTTTTTTATTTGACAACCATCATCCTAAACCACTAAATTGTATTCTCTGCTACACATATGTCCTACATTGAGATGATTATGTCGAAGACCCTTGACATAAAGAACATCATCTGTTTTAATGCTTGCTATCAAAACTAATTGAAACTTTCCACAGATCTTAGTGGATGTATCATCGCCAAACTTAACAAGACCACCACCATACTTTTCAAGCTTAAAAAATTTACTTTTATCACATGTCATATTATTTGAGCATCCACTATCAATTATCTTGTAGTTTCTCTCCTCTCTTGCATGAAAGGTAGTAAACATAGTTCCTTCAATATTGTGACCTATTTTTGGAGCAAATCCCTTCATACATCTTTTAGGATTAGTAGAATTAGTTCCAACATTTAGAGACATGAACAAGCATTCATCACTTCCATCATCCAGATAGTCTGATTCTTCATCATCAAACACACCACAATATTCTTTAACATAATAACTCTTCTTGAAAAATTACCTTTTATGATCTTTATGTTTGTCATTTGTAACTTTGATTGGAAATTTAAAATTATAATGACTTATCTTTCCACAATTGAAACACTTAAAGGGTAACTTACCTCTATATTTTCTAGTGCCCTTTTTCAATCTTCTTACAAATTTTTCTTCTACATCAAGATCATCTGGATCAGATTCATCATTCTCTTTCTTGCTAACTCTAAAATAAGTTTCTTTCCTTGAAGTATCTTGGTCAAAATCTCTTAATTCAAAAGTAGTTAAAGCACCAAACATTTGATCTCTAGAATACTGATCCAAATGTTGAGATTCCTTCATAGTAGAAACTTTAGCACTATAAGATTCAGGAATAGTTCTCAATACCTTTTTTCACAACTTCACTTTCCTCCAATTTTTCACCAAGACCATTGATGGCATTGAAAACTTCATCCACTTTGAGCATCTAGCCAACAATATCTTCATCTTATGACATCCTTAGGGTTTCAAATTTGGCTTTGAAATTTTGCATCTTTGCTTGTTTGACCTTATCATCTCCTTCATAAATTCCCTATAACTTTGTCCAGATCTCTTTAGAAATCATGAGGCTTATCACCTTCACAAGATTTGAATCAAAAATCCCACTCAAGATATCATTCCTTTCTTTTCCATTATTCTCATAATCCTTGATCTCATCATCACTTGTTGGAGGAGTAGTAGGCATAGTGTGTCCAGTTTCAACTAATTTCCAAACACCAAATCCTAACGAGATAAGAAATTCTTCCATCCTATCTTTCTAGAAAGCATATTTTTTCCATTGAACAAAGGGACCTTGGCACCATTCATGTGCGCCATCAGATCTACCTCAAGTAGTTAAGCTTCTTCCAAGGAACCAAATCTCTAACATAAATTTTTAGACACATAGGACAACAAAGAGGGGGTTGAATCAGTCATACATTAAAACATTCAAACCTCATGAGTCTTCAAACCCTTATTAAGAATTAGGATGAATGTAAACAAGTGAAACATCAACACATCAACAATCATACACAATAGAAAACTAGATTTACATGGAAAACCATAATCAAGTAAAAATCACAGTGAGGATTAACTCGTATATATATGAATAACAAAATTGAATATAATAGGATCACTGTCAAAAGGGCTCACTACCTAGAAGAAAAGAATGGATCGCCACTAAGGGTTTACTACCCAAAGGACTCACTATCTAGAATAGAAGAGAATATAAGAAGATTGTTACAAGGAGGTTTTGATGAGGGCGCAGCCCGAGACTTAGAAAATAACCCACAAACAAGAGAATAATTTTATTATTCAAAAAATGGAGCTTCTTACATGCAGAGGATCTCAAATCCCCAAGTTCTACAACACATGCAAGTTACAGAAAGCTACAGAATGACCATTTCGCAATATGCGAGCTTGTCCCCAAAAAGTTACCCAAAAATTAGAAACCCGCCCATAAATAGAGCTCCTCTTTAGTTTGGAGCCAAAAAAACATTCAAATTTGAGTTTAGGCGGTTTGGCGCTGAAAAATTACAACTTGAAGTTCAAATTTTCAAAAGAACATTTGCAATTGTATCTTCTAGAAAGTGCGCCAACTTCCCGAGGCCATAACTTTTGATCTGGGACTCCGATTTGCGAACCGTTTGAACCGTTGGAAAGGTCTTGAAGTCAATAATGTGCTTGAAATAGGCTATGCTAATTTTAGAAAGTTTTGGGGCCATTCCGGGAACTCTAAGTGCCTCAAATCTAACTCGAAAGATTTGTAGGTGCAAATATGGGAAACTAAAACTGCAATATCTTTCAACCCAGGAATAGAAAATAAAAACCATAAATTGGGAATTTCATTATGATGAAAAGGGTATCCAAAAATATAAAAACATCAAAAAACTGAGAAACTTGAAATTTAACTATTTTTGGGTGATGCAAGATTGCCCTTACACCACTAGATGCCCCTGCATTAGGTTCACTACCTCAAAGAAACAGGAAGTTCCACCACAACAACTCTGCATCATCTACAACCTTCGGCTCACTACCCCCAACAACTTTAGGTACACTAAAAATGTAGACACCTTATGCTCACTACATCTAGTGGCCTTAGGCATTTAATCTTGCACTCAAGTCACTGCACTTCACATCTACAAAATCTCCAATAATTGAACTTGCTTATATATCCTCTGCGACCTCAAACAATATTGTCTAGGTTGGCCTCAATGAAATGTATACACCTCAAACATGCAACCAACAAATAGGTCAACACCAAACACTTATGCAGTGGAAAGAAGTGAAGGTGGAACACATCAAGGGTTAACTAGGACCCAAATCTACATCGACATGATACACCATGCTTCTACAATGTATGAAGCACATCCACTAATAATGCTAACATGCTAGGTCAACCAAACCTATATTAATGCTACTAAACAGTCAATTCACTCTTCACCATGTCTAGAAACATCTTGAAAACCACATAGAAACACTGCACAACATCCTAGAATATTCTAACACCATCAGAATATTCAGCAACACTATCACGACCACCTAAAATTGAGAGCACAATCATCCTATGCTACCAACCACACTACCATAGACATACAACTCACTAAACAACCTTACAAAACACCTGAACACACAATACTCTAAGGGAAGGTAGGTACATACATTATTAGAAGGTTCCCAAATCCATAAGACAAGAAACCTTGATTTGGAGAAATTCAGAGCAATTCCATTACTCTTAGACAACCTTCTTCATAGGCAACACACTATCAAACAAAACTTCCACTACCGCATGATCCAACACTTGAAACTCTAGATATAACACCTTTGAACACCTCATCCAAATTGCACAAGCATATCTTCAACCATGAAGAAATTTGAAGCATAACACAAAACACAACTATGTCAGCTTGTACACTCTCTTATTCAAATTTTCTCAAAATCACTTGGAAACCAAGTGAACCAGCTACATCAACAACATCACAAATGCCTTCTCATCACAACCACACTAGAGATTGTAACAATCTCCCCATCTACAACACCAACAATCTCCCCATCTACAATACTTGCTCAACACCACACTAGAGGTTGACATAGGTTGACATCAATGACAACACTAAGGACTTGACATAGTGCAACAATCTCCCTATTGACATCAATGACAACACTACAAAAATCTCCAATAGACACTACAAGGAAATTGAGAACACATTCACCAAGCCATAGGAACAAAAACATCAATGTGAAGAAATGCAAAGCATTTCTCAAACTTTTCCAGATGACCAACAACACTGCCAACCTTCTGCAATTAACAAAAACCTTCTTGACAACACTGGTGACCTAAAAATATATGAGTGCAATGTCCACGGAGCACAAACACTAAATCCCAAACCACAATACCACATCTCTATCAATGGAGGAATGCAAAGCATTCTCCCAAATAGTCTTCACAACAACATTTTGAAATAGAAACTTCTTACTCGCTTGCAGAGGCCAAAATGAACTTGCATCAACACATACTTCTTCAAGAATAGTAGGAGAGAGCATACATGTTATAGGCCATCAAAAAAATCTCTCCACCATCAACAATACTTCTAATCCTCATCTTAATATATCATTATGACAAACAACTTTGTTGACAGTAACCATACACAATACTTCTTTAAATGACATCAAACAAGGCATGACATCCAACCATGAACTTTAGCAACACATCATCAACATAAACTGAATGTTGTCAATAATGACAACCAATGCCAACAAACACTACAAAAATCTTCCCAAGCATGCACAACAATCTTCTCAAGTGTTGACAACCAAAATTCCAAACATACAATAGTATCAAGTGTTGACATAAATGGAAACCACAAACAATTCACCAAGTGTTGACATCAATGACAACCACTGCCAACAAATAGATAGCGAGGTGTGTGACATATAATCCCAACACACCATGCAATATAAAAATAAGTATAATTAATTAGTAATCAAATTATATTAAATTTTTAGAGGTAGGATGTAAATGTTTTAAATGTTGGAGATTCTATAGGAACTAAATAACATTATTTTTCCCTTAGAAAAAAAAAACATACATTTGTTTTTGACATTAACAATAATGAAATTCAATTTCTAGGACGATGGAATTCATTGTTGCTCATGAATGGATGGGATGATTTATGTTTTATAAAATCTAATTTATAGCTTATCAATACAATTTTATTAAACTATGTGGATATTTCTTAGTTGTGTGCTATATCTTTTTGTTATTTCATACTTTGTGATGTTTGGATTTAATGATAAAAAAATTGTGCCATCTATAGATGTTCGATTAATGAAAACTATGTTTTAGTTATTTCATAATATAAATCATACACACATTTCCTTTCCATTAAAGACAAGGGATTTAGAGTTATAATTTGTTTATTTTTCTTATGCTATCCATGTGTTCCTCCACACATTTATCTCAACCAAGGTTTCTCTCTTTTTTTTGAAAAAAATCTCTTCCGTCATTTTCCATTCCTTTTGTGGTATCTAGTAAAAATAGCAAAAAAAAAAATTCACAAGGGAGCCACCCCTCTCAACATTAGAGGGAAATAATCTTGTTCCTGCATTGTACTAATGAATTTTTCATGGTCTATCTAAAGAGACATATATATTTTGTGTAAAGTATTGAGGTCAAAAGTATAAATGGAAATATTTTCTATGAATTTACTAAGGAGACATGTAATTTGATCCTTGATTTCCAAAGTCTTTACTATGGTAGTAATTTTCTCTACTCAGTGGTGTATGATTTTGGTCATTAGATTTAGTTCAACACCATGATCTACCTCTAGGATCTTGAAAGGAATTTTGTTAAGTTTACAAGAGATGGTTTATAGACTGAAGATAAACAATTTCAAGCTTTCACCAACACCTATGGGAACCTTATGGTTTCTTGTGAAGATGTAACTATCAATAATTTTTTTGAAACTTTGATGGGATATTTTATTGAGTTGTTTCAACATTGAATGGTACATGTATCAAAAATTGGAATGACCTACAAAAAATATCGATAAGACTTATGAATATAAATTGTTGCCCCAAATCTCTCAAATCCAAAAAATAGATGATTTCATGAGGGACTTCATAGCATGCTTCAACCAATGTTGAATACAATTCCAAGCTTCACTCCAACAAATCCCAACAACAAACTTTTATTCTTTACTATTGTAGTGCATCCAAAAATCATAATCATCTTCAAAAAAATAAAAATATCAAATATTGAGGTTGTTGAGAAAGCAATAGAAATGGAAGAACATATGATCCTTGTTAGAAAGATGAAGATAGTCTAGAGAGACTTGTCAACTAATTTCAAAAAAAAAAAATTATTGGATCCACTGAAAAATAAGATTTTTTTAAGAAAGAACACCTTTTCCTAAATTCCAGAACTCTAGAAAGGTAGTGAAGATTTTTTATTCTCCACAATTTACATTGATTTCATTATTATCATATAAGCAATCTTTGTGTGAAGATGATCAAATTTTAAATCTATATTCATAAGAAATTTCTCAAGTTTGTTATGTCACTTTCTATTGATGGTGATGAAGAGGTTGATAATTAGACGTGCAAAAATAAAAATAGTATTTTTTCTTCCTTTATGTTGCAAGAAGACCCTTGCGCCATATAGTTCGACAATGGGTCTTGAGTCACTCATCATTCTCTTTTTTTGGTTGAGGAGCTCAATAAGACTATTTATCACAAAAAAGCTAAAAAATCATAGTTTGAGGAAGTCTCTTGCTATTTAACTTTCAAAAATAAAGATCTTCTTAGAGGAAGTTAAAATGTTTCTTAATGAACCTACCTTGGACTTGCTACAAAATGATGAGTACTGTGAACATGTCCCTTCTTTGGCACTAATCTCGGTATCAATTTTGCACTTGCATCTCTTGCTTCAAGAAAATAATATATGCATTCATGCAACCAAAAGTCTTTCAATATTTTGGAAGATTTTAAATCTTTACTAAATTTGAGTTTAAGTCTTTCGTCATTGAAAAATGATATTGTTGATAAGCCCACTTATGTAAACTTCACCTTTGAGGTAGGTGAGGATCAAGTATTTATTACTATTGAGTAAAAATAGGTATGTTTTCACTCTGTTCAATGTGATTCTTCTTCATTTAAAAAAAATGAAAGATGATATCCATGTCCTCTTTATGTCCCTTTGTATCAAATTTATATTATCCTATCATGGATCATTTTTTTATAATAGATATATATATTTTTTAGAGGCAATATGTTCTCACTCCCTTCCTCTAGAATAATAAGAAAAGATTGTTATTTCTCTTAGCTCATAAGTGGTTTTCTAAAATGTTGTTTGTTTCTCTTCCCCCACTTGTATATAGGTATTTTCAAGTTTCTTTTATCTAGTGTTTTTCTCTTTTTGTGCACTATGAATAAAGGAGAGGCTCCATTGTCCTTGGAGACTATTCTATGGCCATAAATACATTCTTTTATTCCCAACCTTTTTGCTAATTATTATAGTTCAAAGAAGATTCCCATTTGTTTGTTCTATTCAAAAAAGACATTTTGATCAATCTTTTAGGATAGAACAATGATATATATTCTGAACCACTTTATGTGAGCATCAAACAATTCAATAATGAAATTGCCAATAATAATTTTACACCACATTTAAGAACAAAAATAGTTTATAATTATCCCACTTTTATTCACTATCAACCCATTTGATATTTAAAATAACCATTCTAAACAATAAAAAAAACCAAAATACATATATTCCATTAAAAATTGCATTTTAATCCATTCAGAACAACTCCATGTTCCCAACAATGGATGCCAAACACTAATATATAAGATTTGAATAAAAAGCAAAGTTCGATCAAACTAAGGTACATGATATGACTGAAAAGAATCCTTGAGATAAAAAACTTCATTGATACATGGGAAATTACATTCTTGGACCAATGAGTCACTTTGAAGAATATTTTGGAATGGGTGTTTTCAGTAGAAAGGACAGTTATTGTTGAAACGAAATCCATTAACCATAATATTTAATTACTTGAAATCTTAAAATATATAAAATTTTAGATTTCAATTTGAATTGGGTATCCAGTATACTGAACAGTACAATACACAGACGCTCAGCTGCCATTGCACCTGCAGAAATCAAGTACGATTCTGTGCATGAGAGGGAACATGATAGCTGTACCAGTGTACATTTAAAAGGCTGTTTCTAAAGTACAAATTCACATGAACATGACAATGGGTAATGATGACAAGCTCATAGATGATAAAAGAGGTCAGAGAAATAGCAGCAGCTTCAACCAGAGAGCATCCACCGTATTTTCAAGGTACCTATAGTGTCTTAAGATCGTGCATATATACAGTGAGCTTTACAAAATTCTTCAAAATCATATCATGGTGAGGATGAAAAAGTTTGTTCAATCTTAGTATGGAGAAGATGAAGGGCAAGTTAATAGATTGATTTAGGTATAAATATTTGTTATTTTTATGTTTTGAATTATGATATGGTTTACAAGTATGTCATTTCTTCTTTCTTTTTTTTTAATTTATTATGATTGGAACTGAAAGGTTGCATTGTTGGATCATGATAGTTTGAATAGGACCTAAAATCACACATGTCATTATTGGATCCATTATCCTACATACAATGTCCAGTCAAATGCACACAACGTCGTCTACGGAATGAAACTATTTTACATACTACGGTTGTGCTCATATAACTGTATTCTACAACTCACCAAACCCACTTTCATCCCCATAGAAATTGCACTTCATTTACTTGTCAACCCTTCTAAACCAAAATTAAAAAACACACAAAAATATGCACCAACCCTACGTGCTTCTTGTCATCTTTTAACCTTTACATCAAATGATATAAAACAAACTAAACGGTCAATTTATCTTATCCAACCTTTGAAATATGAAAAAAGAACCCTTAAATCCCAAAAACATAATAGACACTGAGCACCCTAAAAATCATGAAAAATGAAAATGTGTCATTGAACCCAATTAGATTAAAATGAAAAAAATAAAATATAAAAAGTCTACAAAAATAGAGAGCCAATACAAAAAAATTCCTCAAATTAAGATTTGACCCTTTTTCAATCAAAACCCTCTCTTTACTCTATGTTTTCTCATTGGCTATGCACTCTTTTCCATATGTAACTTTTATATCTAGACTTTTTTTGTCCATTTGAAAAATTAAAAATCTCTTTTAGCAGGCTACAAAGTGGAATGGTTGAGGTTTTCTTTAAAAGCACAAATGATAGGGAATAGTTTTAGAAAAGGAACTCCTTTGATATTATTGAGACACTCAAATTCCATTAAGTGTTTCAGATTAGTGATATAGTTTTTATTTGGACATAATCACTTGAAAATATTCATGAGGTTCTCCTCGATCTTGAGTACATGATTTAGTATTTAGACAAATCCTAATATTACTTTCTATTTTTGCAACTAAAAGTAACACCTTTGGCTACTTCACTCTACTTCACTCTAAGGCAATTGGAAGCCTCTTATAAATATGGGGGTTATATTTTTCAATTTAAATATTTTAGGACACTTGGGCGTATGGTGATGTAGTATCTATAACCATCTAAAAATGGGTAGGTATACATGGTAGTTCAAGGATGACTTGATGGCCTACCTCATGATCATACATGGCATGAAAATAAAATTTAACTCTCCCTTAATTAATTTTTCCTTGGTGGAAGTGTCTAGTCAACTTCTTAGGACCTCCCTTGTGTTGTTTTTGGTCAAAGGGTTTGTAACCCTTTCTTGCCTTAAAACCTTTTTTTAGCCTTGAGTCATGTGCTTGCCCCTTTTCTTTCAATTTGTCCTTGCAAATAATACTTTTACCCTAGAAAACATACATTTTCTCTAGTGAACAAGTGTCTACCCTAGAAAACAAATTGATGTTGAAAGAAAACACTTTTTTTTTTAATTTGGTGTTTATTAGCCTTTGAATACTCTCATTTTCTTAATTCATGTCATTTTCACTCAAGTCAGTGTTTATTTTAGATAGCTATATTTATCTCAACTCTTCTATTTATTGTTGAGAATAAAAGAACATTATCATTGTTGAGAATAAAAGAGAAATGTGTTTATTGTGTAATGTTCAACTAGTAATTTCTCCTTATTTTTCATTCACTATGATATGGTTTTAAAAGGAAAGAAAAGGAGTCATGCAATAGTCAATGACTTGAATTAGTAACAATCTTTAGTTTTCAAAGTTGATTTAGTTAGATTAATTGCATATATTCATCAAATTAAATAAAAAACACAAAAATATTCAATTAGATTAATTCTAACTTTTTTATACAAGTTAATTAATTTATCTTAGCGTTGTTTCAAGAATTCCAAAAACACCAAAAAGGATAAAACTCATAAAAATATAAATAGTTCATTTTCATTTGATTAATCATACTCCAAACATAGTCATCATTTAAAACATTGAGAATTGTGTGTCTAGTGATGAGGATAATCATGCTATGGATCCTTAAGAAGAACCCCAAGATGATGCACATGATGTTGTTAGGGATAAGGAGAAAAAGAAACTCAATTTTGTTAAGGAGCCTGTGAAGGGAGATCATTACCTTACCACCCTTGTTTCTACAAAGAAAGGCCTTTAGGATAACAAGACAAGTGTCTCTTCCCCTGAGAAAATATTGCTTCCCTCAAAAAGGTTGTACCTAGGTCGAATTCTTCGTCTAATAAGCCTGGGAATAAAATTAAAAGTAAATTTGGAAAAGCTAATTTAGACTTGGACATAGACTTTGAGCCTCTAAATCCTAAAGAAATTGAAATCTTGAAGGAAGTATATAATAATACTAATGGTGGAGATCATCATTCTACCAGACTAGCTAGGGTGGTTGTGGGTGATAATGGGGGTAAAGGTCTTGGAAAATGGAATGGTGGTAGAGTTTTCTAGATTGTTGTGTAGGAAATTATCTCAAGTTATCATAGCCAAGAGAGAGAGAGTTGGGGTTGAAGGCGACTTAGAGGAAATTGATTATTTAGTTTCTCCTTATTTCTATGAGGAAGAGGAGAATATTAACATGGGAATGGATATTGAAGACACTGATAATGACCAAATGGAGGATGATGGTATGAAGTCTCTTGATAATGAAAATTATGTTGATATTTCTACCACTCTTGAGGATCTATGTGATAAAGTGAATAAGTTTTGAAAAGATGTGAGAAGGATAAAAAGTGTGTGATAATTGAAGTGAGAGATGGGACATGTATGACACTATGAAGCTATACCAAAACAAGTTTGTTAAGGTTGAGAAGGATGCAAAAAGATGTGGTGAAAATTACTAATGATATGATGAAGAGAATTAATTTTTCTATCCTCACCTTGCATACAAAAATCAACAAGAGGAAGCATGAGAAGGAAATTTAAGCTTCATAGAAAAATAAAAAGAAGAAGGAACATATGACTTTGGGAACTACTAAATGGGAAGATACTCTTAAGACCATGATTGTAGGAGTCCCTACTATCTAGTCAAAAGATTTGATTTCTTGTTCTCTAGTCTAGCTTTTTGTTGTTTCTCTATTTTTTTTAGTAGCTAGTTCTATTTGGTTATTTTTTTCTTTTTCTTTATACTATTCTGATGGACTCTTTTGCTTTGTAAAGGATTGAGACCCTTTCCCAACTTATATTATCAAAAACATTCACCCATCTAACATTTAAAACTATTAAAACATTAAATAAATATGAACACATTTATACACTTGAACATTCAAAATCCAAACATAAATAAAAATCTAAATGGAAACATTTCACTTAATTAAAATACATTTAAGGAACCTTGAACTTTTTTTTTAGATATTTTGGTCATATTGTGCATTTCACACCTATATTTCTTGGAGTGAGTTCAGATTTAGTAGAGGATACTTTGAGATGGCTTTGGGAGGCCTCCCTTGCTTCCATAACCACCAAGGTTATAGAACCAAAATATATTCCTTATGAAGAGAATATTCCACCTCACTTGTGGCCATTAGAGCTAATTTTGTCATGTGAAAATAATTAATCCTACCATCTATTTGATCAAAGTGAACTATTGTGTGTGAGCCATTTTTGGGCCATATATATTTTTGTAAACCTAACATGAGGGAAAAATCCTCATAATGAATCCTTTCACTTTCTTTCTCTATCCCATTGGTTTCATTTCACCCTTTTCCCCATCCACTTGATCTATGGTACCTATGGTAACCTAATATATGCTAGGATATGGGAAATTTTTAGGACAAGTCCCTCCTATTAAGCCTTCTACTATCAAATTTGATAGATATATTCATCCAATTGATCACCTATCTCTCATCCAAAATAAGTACCATAAAGAAGATATTGACTTAAATATTGCCCACCATGAGCATGAACCATCATACAAGTAAACCAATACATGATGAAAAATAATAATCCTATGTGGGGATAGTAACAAGGAACTACTATCATGCCTAACCAAAATCATCAACAACAATAGTGCATATTAGTCCAATATCAAATCCATCAATAAGATCTCAACTTTATGTCATATATAGAAATGGCCACCCATCTTGACAATGAGATGGGATATTTAGAAAATAATTTAGTAAATGTTGAAAACAAGGTGGAACTAAGCTGCAATATTAACTTATGTATGTGTATTCGGATTTTAAAATAAGATTACCAAATCTGATTTAATTTATGTGATTGTACATTCATCATAATAGAAAAATCAACAAATAAACATGACACCAAATTTACGTGAAGAAACCCTTTTGAGAAAAGACTCTACACAAGAAAAGAGGGCAAGTATATTATTTACCTTCAAAAGAGAGATACACCACAATGCACTTCATTGTTGTTCTTCTACAACCCAAATGCTTCCATACACCTGCAAATAACACAAGATGCTACTACAATCTCAAGGCTCCAATTTACAGAACTTGTGGGAAGCAAAACCACAAATGGTAAACCAAAAAAAGAGGTGCAAACCACTAGCAAAAACCCACGCCCCATCCTTGGAAAAATAATAGTTGTGATAATAAATTAATTAATGTGAAAAAGGATTCAACATGGGCACCTAACCAATAGCCCCTTCAACTTCTGGCATTCAAGATGCTCTGGTGACTATTCAACTTCTAGGCAGCACACCAATGGACACCTATTTCCCTCCAAACTTGACTCCCCACTCAAGACTCTTCATATTCCCAATGTGCACTCCTAGGAGACAGTATTTTTTCCTCTAATGATGTGTAACCTCCACTAACATTAACTTCCCTCTTGAAAATGCAATTACAATATGCCAAAATTAAATACATTTCTGACATGTCCCCTAGGACACTTTGCAAGAAATATGAAATAAAAATGACATAGGTTTGCAAGGTTAATTTCACCTAACCTAAAATTCTCCCACTTGACATTATACATTGCAATTACATCCAATAGATACAAATAATAAATCAAGTATAGTGAGCAAGGCCCATAGCCTTCCTACACCAAGAGAATTTATTTGTGGTCACTAGTTGTTGGAAGTTTGTTGAGTTTGTCATTGATATGTCTGCTGGCAACGTGAGCATGAGCATGAGTTGTATAGTATGCAGTGTTGTCATTGATGTCAACATTATATGGAGATTGATGTGCAGATCATTGGTGAAGCATGAGTAGATGATAATCTAATGTATAGTTGCAAGAAGGTTTGATTTGATGTAGACAGTTGAAGTGGAAAATTGGCTAAGTTTTAGAATAGTGTTTTTAGTGTACATGAAATCCGATATTTTGGTACGCATTGGTACACCTTGAGGAATCTTTCTCTACAGTTCGAAGGAAATTTTGAGGAGTCTAAATCCAAACTTTCACATTGTTTTGTCCTTTGTCGTTGAATTTATGATTGATAGAATATTTGGTTCGCTAGTGACAGTGGTTACCAATATAGAATGTATGTTTTGATCATTCTACACTTCACCACATAAGAGTATTTGGCCTTGCAGATTTGTGGAAGTGTTGATAGGTGTCAAGTGTACCTATATTCCAAGTGGCATGAAGTTTGGAGGTTCGCGTGTTTGTTTGTGGTTGATCAACTGGTGAATTTTGATGTTAGGTCAGTATAGGTGCCAACCAAATATGATGAGTATTATGGAGGTTAAGTGTTGATTCATTTTAAAGGTGCTATTATAGGTCCACCTTGACCTATCTTTTTTGTTACAAGTTTTCATTAAGGCACGAGGTGTGTATGTTTAGCCGACAAGTTATATTTTGCATGATACATCTAATTAGGCCGACCTAATTGATGTTTGAGGTTAAGACGGATATTATATATATATATATATATATATGAGTTCATTTTTATGTTTGAAGAGGTGAATAGTGATCAAGTATTTTTTATGTGAATTTTGTGAAAGTGATGTGAGTGCAGAGCAAAGTAGAGTGTTAGTGCAAATCAATATGAAGTGTATAAAGTCTATGTATTGAGCTTTAGTGGAACTATATTCTAGCATGTTGTATATGCATTTGTAACAGTTAATTTTGGTTGTGTGTCACTCCTCTCTTCTATCTTTTCTTATTTCTATGGGAAATGAGTCCACTTGCAATGAGCAATTATGTAATATGTTGTATCCGGTTATAATTTATTGTGAGCTAATCCTCATCATGGTTTTTCCCTCTTTGGGCTTTCCATGTAAAAAATTGTGTTCATGTGTTATGTGATATTGATGTTTGATTTCATGATTTCCTTTCTTACTGCAAATAAAATATGGTATGTGGAATGGATATTTAAAAAGTGGTTTTAGAGAATACTTATTCACCCCCTCTCAGTATTTTGGGTGTTCAACACTGGCTTCATGAGAGAATCTACAACATTATCCAAAGTGATGACTTTATCAATCTAGACCTTACCATTCTCAACCATATCTTGCACAAAGTGATACTAAACATCAACATGCTTAGTACGAGCATGATACATAGGATTTTTGGCCAAACAAATAGCACTCTAACTTTCACATCCAATCCTCACTATCCTGAAATCAAAACCAATGTCATTACCAAGTCTTTGTAACTATACCACCTCCTTAGAGGCATGTGTAGCAGCCATATACTCTACTTCAATGGTGGACAATGAAACTGTGGGTTGCCTCTTACTCATATAACTCAATGCACCTCCAAACAAGGTAAATACATAGCCACTAGTGGACCTTCAACTATCCAACTCACTTTCCCAATCTTCATCAACAAACCCCTATATGTCCAATGACTTGACCACATCATTAGTACCATGATAAACTAAATAGTAATATGAAGTACTATGCAAATATATAAACACCTTCTTAACAAAATTCCAATGCTCTTTACCAAGGTTAGACATAAACCTACTTAGTACTCCCACTGCTTGGGCTATATCGTGTCTAGTGTGAACCATTGCTTACATTAAACTACCAATGGTGCTAGCATAAGGAACCTTAGACATATCCTCAAAATCATCATCAAAATTAGGACACACATCCAAGCTCAACTTACTACCAACTAGAAATGGAATATTAACTAGATTACAATCATACATATTAAACCTTCACAAAATTGTATCAACATACTTACTCTGACTTAACCAAAGATTTTTTCTAGCCAAATCTCTGTTGATTTCCATCCAAAGAATATATTTTTAAGCCCCCAAGTCATTCATATCAAATGTTCCAGAGATTTGTTCCTTGAGTTCCCTAATCATCACCTTATTATTACCCATGAACAACATATCAACATATAAGACAATAATTAGAATTTGATTATCAATAACTTTAATATAAACACAATGATCCTATTCACTCCTGAGAAAGCCCAAATTCAATAAAAAAGTATCAAATTTTTGGTACCACATCCTGGGTGACTGTTTCAAACCATACAAAGATCTCTTCAACCTACAAACCAATTGTTATTTTCCTTTCACAAAAAAACCGTCAAGTTGTCACATATATATTTCCTCCTCAAGATCCCCATACAAGAAATAATTTTTAACATCCGTTTTCTCTCTCTAAAAATCACAAGCAATATTAATAGATAATAGGAATCTAGTAGAAGTCAATTTTGCTATAGGAGATAAAATTTCACCAAAATAAATTCCCTCTCTCTGGGAGTAGCCCTTAGCCACTAATATGGCTGTGTACCACTCTAAAAGACTATCTACACCAAATTTATTTTAAAAATACCCAGTTGCATCCAATGGGCTTCCTTCCTTTGGTAAAAATAAAAAGATCCTAGGTGTCACAACTATCCAAACTCATCATCTCCTCCTACATGGCCTACAACCAATAATCGCTTTCCTTTGAAGAGAGATCCTCCCAAAATGATCTAGATTCATTGTTGGTACTCAACAAAGAAAATGCACAATAGTAATTTGATGGGCTATACCTATCAACTAGATTTTGTTGCCTTCTCGACCTCCTCAAGGTAGGATTAATGGGCTCTACTTGTTCTTCTTCTATGTGCTCATCCTACACATCCTCTGAACTATCTAAACCCTCTTCTTCTCCATCCTTAGATCCATCTAACTATTCTTCCAAATCTGCATCTTCTTGCTTCTCAATCTTTGTCTCGAAGTGCATTGTCTTTTTCTTATCTTTCTCCTTTGGTTATTCTTCTCCCAAGTAAGCTCTAAATTCCCTAAAAATCACATCTTTAGACAAGATTATTATATGGGTTAGAGGATTCCAAAGCTTATAAACTTTTACATTCTCACCATAACCAACAAAGGTGCATTTATGTGCTTTTGGATCCAATTTAGATCGCTTTTCTTGAAGCACATGAACAAATCCTCACAACCAAACACCCTTAATTGTGAAACAAAAGGATTTCTACCTATCCACACTTCATAAGGAGTTTTATCAACAAGAGTTGAACAAGGGGAACTATTAATTAAATAGCAAGTAGTACTAACAACTTTTGCCCAAAAATATTTATCAATCTTTGCACTACTTAACATACTCCTAGCTCTTTCCATTAAGGTTTGGTTCATTCTTTCTCCTACACCATTTTGTTGGGGAGTATAAGGAGTTATCTTTTTCCAAACAATACTGACATGCTTACAAAAATTCATCAAATTCTTTGGAACAATATTCACCCCCATTTTCAAACCTCGACACTTTTATCTTATAACTTGTTTGTTTTTCAACTAAGGCCTTAAATTCCTTAAAATTAGTGAAAACTTTAGATTTAGAATGCATAAAGTAAATACAAGTGTATCTTGAGATATTGTCAATCAAAGAGACATAATACCCACATTTACCCAAAGAGTCAACATCCAATAGCCCACATACATCCGAATGAATGATCTCTAATAATCTCTTTGCCTTATTAGTTCCACTAGAAAATGATGGTCTATTTTGCTTACCAAACACAAATTTTCACAAAAAATCATTTTTACCAACAAAATAATCAGAAATGCCATCAACCAATTTTTTGTTCAAAATAGTCTTAAGTCCTTTTTCACCTATGTGACCCAATCTATGGTGCCACAACATACATGTATTTTCAGTGTTAGTTACATTGGAAACGTTACGTAAAGTAGAGGTATTTAGCCTAAACAAAGTCCCTATCTAAGATCCTTTAGCTATCATCGAACTCCCTCTTTCCAACCTGCAACCAAACTTATCGAATGCCACATGCATTCTAGAATCATTTAACTTGGACACTAAAAGTAAATTTATTGCAAGTCTTGGAATATGCAAAACATTGTCAAGAGTTTTAATCCTCCCTTCACTAAAACACAACTTTACCTTTCCCTTACCAACAATCCTCTTTGTGTTGTCACCAAGGAAAAATTATCCTCCATCATATTCTTTTTAATTAGTAAACCAATCCTTGTGATGAGTCATGTGGTAGGAGCAATCTGAATAAATAAACCAAGCATCATCACTAATAGTGTTAGTTGAAATAAACAAAGCATTATAATCATCATCAAAGGACTTATCCATGGAGAAATCAATTTTTTTTTGTTCCTACATTCCTTCTTCACATTCCATCTTTTACCATAATTCTAACACTTTGTTCTTTTAGAGGGTTTTCAAACATCCTTTAGATGTAGCCCTCTTATTATCCCCTTTAGGTCCTTTCTCTTTAGACCTACCCCATACATGCAAGGAATCTTGGGAGCCCACATTCATGGAATTTCTCATCTCCTATGAAATAAGTATGGATATTATGGTGTCCATCTTTGGTTCTACATTACCACTACTTATGATAATAATTAAATCTCCCCAATATTCGAGCAAAGAACAAAGAAACAAGATACATTTATTTCATCTGTAATTTTAACATCTACGAATGCATGTTGACTTATAATCAGATTAAAAGCATTTAGATGATCCGCTATAGAGACACCATCTTTCATTTTTAAAGAGTATAGGCATCTATTGAGATATAATGTGTTAGACAAACTTTTAGTTTGCTAAATATCACCTATTCTTTTCCACAACTTATATGCAGTGTCTTCAGTGGAGACATTCAAAAGGACGAAATTTGTAAGACACAACCAAATGGTTCCTCGTTCCTTGTCTAAATTTTTTTAATCTTCATCACTCATTGTAGCTGGTTTACTTTCTTTTGAAATCAACAACCACTAATCTCTCTCTTCTAGGAGATTCTCCATCTTTAATTTCCACATCTTGTAGCCAATTCCATTGAACTTCTCAATATCCTAGTGAGAGGTAGAAGCCACGGTATACAATCTTCTTCACAAATCTGCAATATAACCACAAAAATAAAAGCTCCCACTACAACCAAAAAACCTCCAACACTTAAGAGAAATGTGTCCCCTTCTAAACAAAAATGTTAGCTCTAATACCATGTTGAAAATAAGGTGGAACGAAGCTGCAATATTAACTTATGTATGCGTATTAAAATTTGAAAATAAGATTACCAAATTTGATTTAATGTATGTGATTACACATTCATCACAATAGAAAAATCATCAAACAAACATGACACCAAATTTACATGGAGAAACCCTTTTGAGAAAAAACTCCACACGAGAAAAGAGGGCAAGTATATTATTTATCGTCAAAAGAGAGATACACCACAATACACTTCCTTGTTGTTCTCCTACAAATAAGATGCTTCGATACACCTATAAATAACACAAGATGTTACTACCATCTCAAGGCTCTAATTTATAAAACTTGTAGGAGGGAAAACCACAAATGGTAAACCAAAACAAGAGGTGCAAACCACTTGAAAAACCCCTACCGCATCCTTGGAAAACAAAGAGTCATGATAATAAATTAATTAATGTGCAAAAGGATTCAACATGGGAACCTAATACATAGCCCCTTCAACTTTTGGCATTTAGGATGCTTCGATGACTATTCAACTTCTAGGTGGCACACCAATGGACACATGTTTTCCTCCAAACTTGGCTGCCCACTTAAGACTCTTCATATTCCAAATTTGCATGCCTAGGAGAGATTATTTTGACCTCTAGTGATGTGTAACCTCCACCAACATTAATTTCCCTCTTGAAAATGCAATTACAATATATGCCAAAATTAAATACATTTCTCACATGTCCCCTAGGACACTTTCCAAGAAATATGGAGACATAAAAAATGGCATAGGTTTGCAAGGTTAATGTCACCTAACCTAACAGTAAAGGCCTAGGTAGCCTAAAATACTCTCAAAGTATCTTATCAAAATGAACAATCATCTTAACAAATGCAACAATGAACTCAACCTAAAAAATCAATGCTAAGGGTAAATAACCCTCAAAATAAATAGTATCAAGATGACTAAAGTAATCCAATAATGTCAAGAAATCAATTTAAGCCACCACATAGGCTCTCATCACCACCTTGGTGCAGTGAATCAAAATGTTAGAAGTGAGACAGTAATTAGCCCAATCAAAACTCTTTGCAAGGTAATTTAGAGAACTCTTAATAAGGTAATGGAAGATTGTAAAACCCTAAGCGGTAAACAAATACATTCCTCTTCATCACTTCATTTAAATCAAAGGCATTAGAGGAAACTTGAACTATAATTTTCACTCTTTTGGTCATATTGTGCATTTCACACCTATATCTAAGAGAGGGGAAAGATTTAGTAAAGGAAGGGTTTTTTAGAAGTAAATATGTCATTCACCTTTTAAGTCTTAAGTATTGTAAGTGTAATTTAAATTGTAGATGATAAATAATGTCTAGTCTTCAAACATCATGGAATGGGGCCAAGTTTCATGCTTATGTGAGGGAAGGTATTTGTTTATTCTCTCACATACTTGGGATATTGTGTAAAAATGTGTTTAATAGGAATGTTACAAATGAACATTCAAAACTATAAGTTGTAAGAAGATATTTCATAGTTGATGTCATGACAAAGAAATCATTTCCCTCATGAGTACTTAGGATTAGGATCTTGATCAATTTGATCATTATGACAAAATTGATGAAATTGACGATGTGTAAGGGGTTTATAAGAGGTGTAAGAGGAGTTATATACTAATCAAATATGCTTGAACATGATCATAGGGGTGTTGGATTTTTTCCATGGTTGAAGGTTTTTGGTTCATGGTTTTGGAGACCACTTGATTGTTTCTTATTCCCAATTTTCCTATATGTTGGAGGTATGAGATAAAAATTAATATGGTTCTTAGTAGGTGCACTTATAATTGTTCTACTCTCAAAGGGATAAGTGGATTGTATTATTGTACTTCATCTTTTGGTAATAATACAAGTTTGGGTTTATTTGAGGTGGATTTTTTTCCTACAAGGGTTTCTCCATGTATATATGGTGTAATGATTTGTATTTTTGATGCAAAAGCATATAGTGGTGTAAGGAAAATATTGCATCACCCCAAAAAATGTTTTTCTTTATTTTAATTTGTTGTTTTGGATCCCATGATGACACTTAAGGGGTGTAAGACAATCAAAAGTCTAAACAAGTAAAAACTAGTCACCAACTATTTTTAGTAAGCTGACCAAAATGGGCATGTATGGACATGAAAAATTACACTAAGGATTAGAATTGAAAAATGAATCTAGTGGAAAAAGAATCATCTTAATATAACATACCATTTGGGAGATATTAAAGTTTATGTCTTGGGAAATTCTTCCAAAAAAAGTTCAAACTCAAATTTCAAGTCCTTAGAAGCCTCATAAAATCTTGAAAAGTGGAATAAATTATTTACATATGATTTTAGTATTGTAGATCTCTTCATGAGATTTCCAATGATATATTATAATAGTAAATTGGACACTCGAGTCAAAATTTATGGCTCCAGGAAGTTGTGCCACCAATATATGTATTTCAAATGAAATATCTTCTTGGGCGAGAGAATAAACAGTTGGGCTTTTGGGTGCAAAAAAGGGGGGGGGAGTTACACTTTATAGAAAATTATAAGGTGATTATTGGTGTCAAATAAAGGGTTGACTGGAGGTTACATGAGTTAGCTCCATTAGTGCAGATTGTGGCTCTGAATTGTAGAGTTTTCTTAGAGAGTTGATTTTATTTGTAGTGAGACAAGTCCATGTAGCTACAGCATTGTAAATTTTGAATCTGTAATTTCATTTTTTGAAAAAAAATAAAATTTGGTTATTTTCCTTCCTACATTTTACGGGTTGATATATGTTGTTGTGTTATGTATGGGTGTTGGGTGGAGTTCTCCCTCAACACATGATGAAGTTTCTTGCATATATATTCAACCTTTTCAACTATCATAATATTAGATACATTTTTCTTGTCCTTGGTCCATAAATATCTTCTCACTTTAATAATTTGTTTAGTTTTTAAAATAAAATAAATATAATTGTGTAAAATACGACTTAAAATGGAATCTTTAATGACTCTTTTAATGACCATTTTTCTTTAGGAATGTGAACAAAATCCTCATAGCCAAATACTCTAATGTGTGAAATAGAGGTTTTCTTTTCCACACTTCATACAATATATTATCAACCAAATTTCATTATGGTGGTCTATTAATCAAATAGCAAGAAACACCTACAATATTAGTAAATAAAAATTGATCCAATTGAGTACTACTTAACATGCTTCTAGCTTTTCCATTAGTATCCTATTCATCCTTTTTGTAGTTCCATTTTGTTATGGCATATACAATTTTTTTTTGCCTTACAATGCTTGCATGTTTGTAAAAGTTTATCAAGTTCTCTAGAATGATATTCTCCTCCATTATCTAAACTTAATAATTTTATTTTTTGATTCATTTGACAACAAGAACTTTAAAATCCTTGCTAAAAACTTCAAATTTATGCCTCAAAAAATAAATCGAAGTATAACATGAAAAATAATCAATAAAGGAAACATGGTAATGAGATTTTCCAATAACAACAATATACATAAGACTAGCATTATTGTGAATTACTTTGATCA